>MJHO01000222.1:0-143946 GCA_002076135.1 Xerophyta viscosa | reverse complement strand
GACCTCCCGAATACAATGGTGATGTCAAAAATTGATTTTGGAGTGTCTTTTAGTGAGTTTAGAGCTCGCGAAGTTTTGGTCGCGTTTCGGCGAATTTCGGCGACCCTCGCCGGTGGCCGTTTCAAGGGGTGTTCCTGGGGTTTTCGAATGTGCTGAGTTCACTGGTGATGTTTAAATCTGATTTCGAGGCTTGTATCGAGGGTTATAAGAGGGTGCAAGTTTATGTATTTTTTGTTTTAAAATTTTTCCGGCCGCCGCCGCCGTTTCCGGCGGCGGCCATCATCTCCGATCAGTTAAGAGAGGTGTATATAGATATATTATGGGTTTTGAAGAGGTTTATATGATTATACCTCAAGTGTTGCGTCTTGGAGGCGTCGGGTGCAACTTCGGTTGATTCCGACGACGGCGACGTCGGAGTCGGCGGGCGTCGAGGGTTGTGTTCAGTAGCAGAGAATCTGGAGGAGTTGGAGGTGCGGACGGCGTCTCTCTCCCTCTCTCTTTCTTTCAGCAGTTCCTCTCTCTCTCTCTCTTGATCTATCTCTCTCTCTCACACAATCACTCTCTCCTCCCCCCTCTCAACCGGTTCCTCATCCCCACCCCATATATAGAATTTTTGGGTGATAAGGGAGGTCAATGGGGCATTAAATGGGGGTGTGGGGATGGTGAGGGGTGTTATGGTGGGATGAAGAAAAATGAGGGGGGAGTATGGCGGGATGAAGAAAATAGGGGGGGGAGGTTGGAGTGGCAGCGGGTAAGGGGGATCCCCCTTATCTATATATTTTTTTTTTTATTATTATTTTTATATGTTATATAGATATGTGTGTATAAGTGTTGTAGTGTTACATGTATGTATATATTAGTATCATCGCATATATACATATGTACGTGCATATATGTGTATATGCGCGCATATTTGCATGTAATATGTATATTCGGATATTATCGCATATATATGTGTTATTACACGTAAACATATCGCGAAATAAATTTAATTGGACTTAATTAAGCCAATCAGGCATAACCGAACCTAATTGGACTTGATTTGAGTCGATCGATTCTGGTCAAATTTTGATTACACTCCATGGGTCCTAACCGGTTAATTTCAGTAGCACGTACTGTCAGTCCGGACAAAATGGGGTGTCAACAGTTGCCCCTCTTTTTCTGATCCTTAGCATAAGGATCGGAAAAAGATAAAGGTGACCCCATTTTGGACGATGTGGAATATTTTGCTTCATGCAGTTCGTTAGTTTGGAGTTTGTCTCTCCTTTGGGTAAACTTGATGAAGGATCAATCGACCCACGACAGAATGACCTTGGGATGCATTCGTCTCCAGAGTAGGATTTTGAAGTTATAATCAAGAGACAGTGGTCCCATGACAGAGTTTATCCTAGAGTGCGGTACTACAGGTTAGAGGTTTGAAATTTGTTGTCATAAGACAGTGGTCTCATGACGGAAGTTATCCAGAGTACGGTGGCCTCATGGTAAGATTTGAGATTTGGAATCATGAAACAATGGTCTTATTCCAGCGCGACCCTGGAGTGCAGTTCCCTCCAGGGTAGGGTTTGAAATTTGGTAATCATGAGACAGTGGTCTCATGACAGCACGACCTTGGAGTGCAGTTCCCTCCAGGATAAGATTTGAAATTGTATAATAATAAGATAGTGATCTCATGACAGAAATACCCCTAGAGCGCGGTAGCCTCCAGGATTAGATTTGAAGTTTGATGACCCTAAAGTGCAGTGGCCCCTAGGGTATGATTTGAAATTTGATGACCCTAGAGTGCAGTGGCCCCTAGGGTATGATTTGAAATTTGGTAATAATGAGACAATGGTCTCACGAAACAAATGTCCCTGGAATGCGGTGGCCTCCAGGGTAAGATTTAAAATTTGATAATCATGAGACAGTGGTCTCATGACGGAAGTGACCTAGAGTGCAGTAGCCTCCAGGATAAGATCAAATCCCTAGTGGTCTGTCCAGCCTTCAGGAATCGAAGAGTATCATGTGGTTTGAATCCCTATTGCTCTGTCCAGGCTTCGGGAATCAAAATGTATCATGTGATTTGAATCCCTATTGCTCTGTCCAGGCTTCGAGGAATCAAAATAATCATGTCGAATCCCTATTGCTCTGTCCAGGCTTCGGGAATCGAAATGTATAATGCGACTTGAATCCCTATTGCTCTGTCCAGGCTTCGGGAATCGAAATGTATTATGTGATTCGAATCCCTATTGCTCTGTCCAGGCTTCGGGAAAACGAAATATATGTGATTTGAATCCCTATTGCTCTGTCCAGGCTTCGGGAATCAAAGTGTATTATGTGATTCGAATTCCTATTGCTCTGTCCAGGCTTCGAAAAACGAAATATATGTGATTTGAATCCCTATTGCTCTGTCCAGGCTTCGGGAATCAAAGTGTATTATGTGATTCGAATCCCTATTGCTCTGTCCAGGCTTCGGGAAACGAAATATTATGTTGATTTGTAAATCCCTATTGCCCCTGTCCAGGCTTCGGAATCAGTGTATTATGTGATTCGGAATTCCTATTCTCTGTCCAGGCTTCGAAAAACGAATATATGTGTGATTTGAATCCCTATTGCTCTGTCCAGGCTTCGGGAATTAAAGTGTATCATGTGATTCGAATCCCTATTGCTCTGTCCAGGCTTCGGGAAGCGAAACATATATGATTTGAATCCCTATTGCTCTGTCCAGGCTTCGGGAATCGGAGAGTATCAAAGCTGGTGCTGATTTCGGCAAATTCTAGAGACACACATGTCCAAAGAATGTAAAGCCTCGTTTTATGAATTCAGCTCGAAGCCCGTTCGGACTTTTGAGAGAATAAAATTATGTGGTTGTTTTTCTTTAGCATAAAATTCCATTTTGGCGTGTTTTTCAAAACTATATCAAAAAAAGATTATATGCCCCCTTTTATTGAGAAAATTTATGCAAAATTATTTGTTTGAGAAAATCATGTATTGCGTATGGCTTTATTTTAGGTCCGGCGTCGACGTCTGTCCAACTACCCCTTCTGCTGTCATTTGTTAAATAAGGGTTTTCTTTTTTTTCGTTCGGAATTTTGAGAAGATTCTGACTGATCTTGTCTCTGTGTGTCGACCGATTTTGAGCTGACGATGTTGTTAATATGCGTTTTGTCATAAATTAAATTTTTCGGCAGAAAAATTTGCCCCAGTATGACAGGTAAACTGGTTTTATTTTTGTGCCTCTTTTCTTGACCAACCAAAATTTTCGTACGAAAATTTTGCCCCAGTTTAGCAAAAATGTGGTGTTGTCCAAATCTTCAACATAAAAATTTGCCCCGATTTGATTTCGCTACTTCACTTTCTGGTCCTTCTCAAAACTTTTTTTTTTTTTTTTTTTTTTTTTTTTTTTTTTTGGTAGAGTAATATCTTATTTTGGTCTTCTTCGTTTTCTTTTCTAGTAAGTCGCATGTGATTTATGTTGAGCATATAACTTATCATACAATGACTTCTATTTTTCATGAGATGCAAGTCGCAGTTTATTGTTTTCATTTTGAGGAAAAATCCTCGATCTGAACCTCTGGATTGGAACTATGTAACTTCAAAAGATAATTTCTTGAATAGCAAAATGACCACTGTATAAAAGGTAGATTTTGAAGAGTGAGATTCTGAGTTATTGGCTTAATCAAAAGTGGATATTGGGTTATTGGCTTATATTTGAAAAGTGGAGCTTGTAGATGATATGGCCTATCATAAAAGTGGTGTTTGGAAAGAGAGAATAAATTTATGTGAATCCTGTAAAACGTAAATTCGCATATGTATATTCTGTGGCAGAATTATTAAGTCAGAAAAAAAAATTCGCATTCTTTTGCGCCCTATCAGATTTTGCCTAGGCCGTCCTTTCGGATTTTCAACCTAGCGGGTCTTTATTTTATTTCATTTTTTCTTTGTTTGCATTTCCATTCACATGTATGACTTTGAATTGATGGCGTTGATGAAGCTGCTAAACTCTTCTTGAAATTCTGCCAGGTCATTGTTATGTTTTGGAAATGATTGCTTATCTTCTGTGTCATTCTCTTTTCTCTTTGTCATTTTCACTCTTAGTTTTACCTGAACACGACTCTTGACGCTCTGCCTCTAGGACGGAAGCACCACAAGTACATATTCGAATGCTGGGATAGCTTATCGAAAATTGGTACTTAGAGTCTTCAGCGTGTTCACAAGGGTCTTCCTTTCCTCTTTCTTTTTCTTCCTCCTTTTTTTTTTTAAACACGACTCTTAATGCTATGTCCCTGAGATTGGGACAGACGCACCACAAGTACATATTTAGAGCTTTTATAGCTAGCCAAATATTGGTACTTAGAGCCTTTACGTGTTTGATTTTTTTTTTTTTTTTTTTTTTTTTTTTTTTTTTTTTTTGACAAATGACATTGCAATCATAACTTCTCACCCTTGTTAATCTTGAAGAACGTTAGTTTTTCAATTTCCCTTAGCTCGGGCATGTGAAATGGAAAAGCAAGATATATATATTTTCCTCCTTTTTTTTTTTTTTTTTTTTTTTTTTTTTTTTTTTTTTTTTTTTTTTTTTCTTTTGAGAATGCTAATTTTTCATCTCTCATACATTATTTGAATTGCATTTCACAGGATTCCCAAGATTCATAAAAAGCGAAGTTATGGAGAGTTTAATAATATTTCGAAAGAACTGGAGCCAAATTTGCTATTCAAAAAAAATTCTGTTAAAGTTACGTTTAGAAAAATTTTCTTCCAATCTAGAGTAGTCTGTTGAAAAGCAAATTACCAGACTTGACTCAACGTAAAATATAAAATCATATGATGATAAGTAATAAGCTAAACACAAAATCTTGTTGTGACTTAGCTAAAATTGGAAAATACGGAGGAGTTAACATGTCCCTTATCATGCAAAATATCTTCTTACAGAATCAGCATTTACAATAAACTCAGAGTCGGATTCATCCATTTCTACAAGGACTAAAGCTCCGCCTGAAAAGGCGTGTTTCACTACGTATGGACCTTCGTAGTTCGGTGCCCATTTGCCGCGATGGTCAAACGCGACTGGGCTTGTCTTCTTGATTACTAAATCACCTTCCTTGAACTGTCTACTATGCACCTTCTTGTTAAACGCTTTGATTGCTCTCTGTTGATAAGCTTGGCCATGCTAGTGCTATTAATCTTTTCTCATCGAGAAGATTAAGCTGATCATATCGTTTCCTAATCCACTCTTCTTCGTCAAGCTTTGTATCCAATAGGACTCGTAGAGACGGGATTTCTACCTCAATCGGGATGACGGCTTCGACCTCCATATGTTAGGGCATAAGGAGACGAGCCTGTAAGAAGTTCGTTCCGTGGTTCTGTATGCGAACAAAGCATATGGAAGTATTTCGTGCCAATCCTTTATATGTCATAGTCATCTTCTGAATAATTTTCTTGAGATTCTATTTTGCTGCCTCCACCGCACCATTCATCTGGAGTGTCTGTAAGGAACGGAGTTTATGATGTTTGATCTTAGGTCGTGCAAAGTTTGTTGACCATCTTATTATTCAAATTCGATCCGTTGTCCGTGATGATGCTTTCCGGTAAGCCATATCGACAAACAATATTTGTCTTCAAGAATCTTGTAACCACACTTTGGGTAACGCTTGAATATGAAGCTGCCTCTACCCATTTGGTGAAATAATCAATGGCAACTAGGATGAAGCGATGACCGTTGGAGGCTTTTGGATTGATCGGTCCGATCATGTCAATTCCCCACATAGCAAAAGGCCAAATCGGGACAAAAACATTAAGGTTGGTGGCCGGTACATGTATTCGGTCTGCATAGATCTGGCATTTATGGCACTTTCTGACATAATCAATGCAATCTGTTTCCATGGTCGACCAATAATAACCAGCTCTCAGATTTTTCTAGCCATGTTTCTCCCGTTAGAGTGTGACCCGCAGCTCCCTTCATGAATTTCTCTAATTGTTTGTTGGGCCTTCACACCTTTTTAAGACACCTGAGTAAAGTCCCATCGCATGATCTTTTGTACAAAACCTCTCCACTGAGAAAATACCCTGTGGCTAGACGGCGGATAGTTCTTTTGTCTGTCTCAGATGCTCCTGAGGGATACTCCTGCTTCGTAACGTACTGTAATATGTCGAAAACCAAGCTTGTCTTCTTTCTTCTTTGCTCAATATCTAAACATATGCTGGGAGTTTCTTGCTGGTGGATTTGTACGAGTTCTGTCTCTCCCTCCTCTCCTAAATGCATCATAGCAGCTAGGGTGGCCAAGGCATCAGCCAGTTGATTCCTGTCCCTTGGGATATGATCAAATTGAACATCCTCGAAACTGATTTCCACTTAAAGTCCTAAGTTAATCATAGTAAGCGGATGAGCTTTGGATCTCGGGTATTCCATCTATTTTGCATCTGTCGGATGATCAAGTCTGAGTCTCCATATACCTTAAGATTTTTGACTTTCAAATCTAATGCAAGTCTTAAACCCATGGCACATGCTTCGTATTCTGCGACATTATTTCGTACAACTGAACTTCAGTTTTTGCGGCCGAGAGGATATTGCTTCCCTTCCGGGGATACGAGGATAGCACCGATACCCTTCCCAGATCTATTTAGAGCTCCATCAAATCTCATAACCCAAGCTTCATCATCCAAAGTGTTAGTGTCATTTTTGAATGTTGCAAAGATGTCTTCATCTGGAAATTCAGTACTAGCAGGCTCATAGTCATCTCGTGGATGATCAGCGAGAAGATCAGCTATTGCGCTCCCTTTTACAGCTTTCTGGGTCATGTAGATAATGTCGTATTGAGATAGCAAAGCCTGCCATCTAGCAATGCGACTTGTCAAGTATGGTCGTTCGAAGATATACTTTATGGGGTCAATCCTTGAAATAAGCCAGGTGGCGTGGCTTATGAGATAGTGTCTGAGACGTTGAACAGTCCATGCCACGGCACAGCACGTTTTCTCAATGGAAGAGTACTTGATTTCACAGTCTTGAACTTCTTACTGAGATAATATATAGCTCTCTCTTTCTTTCCTGTCTCATCATTGCTGCGCCAAAAGAGCCCCAAGCGAATTTTTCTTGAACTGTTACATTATAGCAGGAGTGGCCTTCTTAACTGGTGGAACCAAATATGCGAGGATTCATGCAAGTTACTCTTCACTCTATTCAAACGCGTCCTGACAGTCATCCGTCCAGTTCATATGGTTATCTTCCTCAATAATTTGAATAAAGGGTCACATGTTGGCGGTGAGTTGTGAAAGAAACCTTTCCAATTAAATTTAAACTTCCTAAAGAAAGCACGATTTCGGTTTGATTCTTAGGCGGCTGCATTTGCTGGAATTGCCCTTCAATTTTATCAGGATCCTATTTCGATCCCTCTCTGACTAACAATGAAACCAAGAAGCTTTCCTGAAGAGACGCCGAATATACATTTGTTCGGATTGAGCTTTAATTTCACTTCCAGCAGTCTATCGAACACCCTTTTGAGCACATCCAAGTGATCTTGATCTTTGTGTGAGTATACCACAATGTCATCGACATATACTTCGACTATCGAGTGGATCATGTCATGGAAGATGATCACCACTGCTCTTTGGTATGTAGCTCCCGCATTGACAAGTCCGAATGGCATGACTCTATAGCAGAAAGTTCCCCATGGGGTAGTGAAAGCTGTCTTGATCTTGTCTTCGGGGTTATCAAGATTTGGTTATATCCCGAATATCCATCCATGAAAGAGTATTTTAAAATGCCGTGCCGCATTATCCACCAAAAGTCGATTTGTGGCAGCGGAAAATCTCTTTCGGGCTTGCCCTTATTAAGGATCCTGTAGTCACACAGACTCGGGATTCTTCCATCCTTCTAGGTACAACCACGACATTTGCGAGCCATTCTTGGTAGTCCACGGCTTCTATAGTCCCGCTTCCAAACTGCTTATCAATTTCTTCTATTTACCTAGACGAGAGTTCTGGGTCTCATCCTCCTTAGTTTTTGTATTGATTGGCCTTTACAATCTGATTTTGATGGGCAAGGTGCTGCATGATGATGTTTTGGATCCAAACCTTGCATATCTTATAGGACCATTGCGGATACCGACTTATAGTGTTTCAAAAAGTCAATCCATCTCTGTCTATCCGTTGGATTTTCAACGGTAGCTATCTTAATTATTTGTGGATCTTCTACTGTACCGAGGTTGATTTCCTCGACTTGTTGAGGTTCATGAGCAATTTCTTTTTGCTTTGTCCTTCTGAGACTTCCGAATTTTTGTTAATCTCAGATTCAGCTATTAAAGCATTAGCGTTAAGGTGCTTGCCGTCTGCAGTACTTTTAGATTGAGACGGTGAACAAATCCTGATAATTTACAAAAAAAAATATATAAGCTACTGGATAAACAAACTCGGAAAGAAACATCCTTTCATTGATGAAGAGGGTTTTAACAAAATTTGATTGCATACATTCCATTCTTGACAATCAGGCAAAAGTAGCTTTGGATAACGAAAATACATGATAATAATTAAAATCCAAATGCATTCAGTACTTAGTGCAACGGACGATTGGAGTGGTCTTGTAGTTATACAGCTGCTCTTCTTTCTCTATCCTCCTCGTCTTAGGCGCACTGGCATTTCCGACCATAGTTATTTCCTCTTCTCTTGGGCTGGCTGCAAGTTGACATTGGCTTGTTGGTTGTGATGAACCCTGCGAAACAAAGGTCTGAGTAAGGGATCGAAAGCCTTTCTCTTTCCTAAATATTTTATCTCTTACCATGGGCATTACCGATGCCAAATTTCTTCTTCCAAGGTCTCGTTTCGAAGTAGGAACGGCCTTGTCGCACTTTCTTCTCTAAAGTTTGCTTGTCATAACTCCTGATGATTTGTGATGCGCATTTTTAACCTCTTCGGGCATCCTTGGCTCTACCAGTACAGATTGCTCTGTCACATTGGCCAATAGAAATTGCTTGAAAACCATGGAAGGAGCTTCTTTTCAGATTCTGAGGAAAATTGATTGTACCATTTACTTCGCTAACTGTGAGGTCTTGTTCAGCAAATATCTTCCACGAGGTTTTCCCATTAATTATACTTCAACTTTTGATGTAAAGAAGATGGGACTACAACCTGCCGAGTGGATTCCACGGTCTTCCAAGCAGAAGTATAAGACGAAGCGAGTATTCGATGATTCTGAAAATCTTATGTGGAAAATATTTGGACCACCGAAATTTTGCAACTCAAGTTGGCCTTCTGATCTTACCTGGTACCGTCGAAAGCTCTTGCTACGATTGGGGAGGCCTGTATGAGAACGATCAATTGGCAGATTCTCATTTGTTGATTTGGGCATAACATTAAAGCATGAGCCATTGTCAATTAAGACCTTGTACAGATTATAATCTTCGTACCTCACAGTGATGTTTAAGTGGCCTAATTGTGCCCTCGACCATCTGGGCCTAACTCGTCATTCAGAAAATGATAAGTAGTTCGGTGCCTGAATGTGACCGATAAGTCATTCGAATTCTTGTACTGACACTTCCTTTGAGATATAGGATTCCCTCAAAATATTCAAAAGAACATCTCGGTGGGCCTTGGAGTAGTAAATGAGTGCGAGCAACGAGATCTTCGCTGGAGTTTTGTGCAACTGGTTTATTATGTCAAATTCATTATTCTTGATATATTTCAGGAATTCATCGATCTCCTGTCCTGATGGCGGTTCTTTGGTAAGTACATCGGTGGAAATATCTTCTTCAATGATCACCTTTTCTTTTCCTTTATCTTGCTTGGAAGGATTAGGAGGCACACAAACCCTACCAGACCTAGTGATAGTCATGGTGTCTGTTGTCATGTAGGTGGATGCTTCGATGCGATTAGATCCAGGCGTGCCTTGTACAGATCCGACTCCATAGTTCATATTCACTGCGGTGTACAATTTAGGCGGTCCCACCGGTCTCTTTACATGATCTAGACTTGGCATTATGAGCTCTTTTGTCTCCTGCGTATTTGAAGGAATGAATTCGATCTTCCACAATACATTGACTTCATCATTAGCCTCTTCCACTGACCATTCCTCGATCATGTTGACGCCACTACCACTTGCTGATGCGGATTCGCAGGCTGTAAGTTTGTTTGGGAAGTCCTCAAGAATTGGTGAGTTTCAAAACGACCTCTCTTCGATTAGGTCGTATAGTCTACTACCCGGAGAACGAAACCAGTTTTAAATGTAGGAACAGTGACCTTGTACGCCTGCGTGTGAAAGTCGCAACTATAAAGTCGCACGTACCAACGAGGATAGGGTGGCTGAAACTGACGCCCAGGTATTGGTGCCATCATACCTTCTGCTACACACTGCTTGAACAGATCCGACGCGAAATCCGTAGGCGGGTCCGCGTTCGTTCGTGATGACGAATTTTGAGTTTGTGTTTCCGAGGCTGTTGGGTTCGGTGTTGCTGAAAGTTTGGGCCTGCTGGATTAAGTTGTTTTGTCGATGTTGCTGAAATTGCCTGATTATTATGGTTCGGGCTGGTGGTAATTGTAGTTGTTGTCTGAACTTAGTATTCTGGTTCGGAACTCGGTACATAGACTGATTGAAGGAATTCTCCCCTCCGATGTTGTGTACTTCCTTCTTCTTTCCTTTCAATATCTCTTCTGGCGTCTTGAAAACATTCCCTTGTGATGTTTCTATCCTCAGCCGGCGGTCCACAAAGTTGTGTGAACGTCGAGGCAGTGCACATGCTGTCTTAATTTTTGTCTATCTAGGCAACAAGAGCCATGAATTCGTCGATAAGTTCTTTTTCTCGTTATGGCGGGAAATATTTGTGTGGTACATTTCTCCACCTTGTGCAAAAGGCCCGAAACGTTTTCATTTGTGTTCGGGGCGTCAAAGACCCGGAGTGTGGACTTTGTCCGGTGGGCTAATCCGTGGTTGTGCTGGTTATATGGGTGAGGAATGCATCGCTAAATCCTCTCCAGCTTCTAATCCTCACTCTTGTTCCAGATTTAGATACCAACGAATCGCCGGTCCCTTTCAACTCTCTTGAAAGAGATTATCAACATCTTCTCATTCCTGTGGGTAGGCTCCCATTTTTACTACAAATACATGGAGAAATGGTGCAGTTTCCGGTCTGAGGTTCCATCATAGTTTTCAAAATAGGAATGGTGAAATCTTTAGGAATCTCAAGGTCGCTAACGATACAATATTGTAGAGGGTCTACTGTCCTCCGTGCTCCTTCCAAATTGTTCAGTCGGCTTAAGTAGTTTCGAGCTTTTCCTCCGTCGGTTGGTTTTCAGATGGAACTGAGTCGTGGGGAAGTTGTGCTTGTTGGTTTTCTTGTGGCGTAGGAGGAACACCCTGTGGAAAAGCTTGGGGTTGTGGAACGAATTGATGTGATTCTGGTTGAGGCGGTATGCCATAGGGGTCATATGGGCCTTGTGGTATCTGTCGAGGTTCGGGTGGAGGAGCGGCCGTGGTGGTCGCCATTACATTAGTACGCTGCTCTATCAGAAGGGTGGTAAGACTTCCAACTGTGACTCCCATATCTCCCAAATTGTCGCGGAGATCTTCATTGTCTTTTCCTCAGTTGTTCAATTATTGTCTCGTTATCCGTCATTGGTTTTGCGGTACGCCTTGGCCTGAGTAGGTACGGACTTCTTATGAAAGACGTCTTGGCCAACCTTTAATGAATAAACTTGGTAATTAGTGAAATGCAATTTTTGAAAGATATGCAAAAATAATTTTGAATGCGAGTGATATATATATATATATATATCATATTATATTATATATATAATATATATAGTATATAATATAATATATATATATATATATATATATATTATATATAGTATTATTATTATTATTATTATTATTTTTTATTATTTTTTTTTCGGGATGTGTGTTATATCATTGGATACTATGTAGAAAAATAATATAAATAAATAAATAAATAAAATGGTCTTATCCATCTCTAGATATGAGTAACAAACAGCTTGAACCACCAGATGAAGCAAAAAGATATGAGATTACCATCAAAATAAAATTACAACAGTCTCCGAAAGTAAAACTTAATTACATAGATAGACTTTCATTACATAGACACAAAAAACATAAAACAGAATTTATCTCTGAGTGGCATCTTGTTCGCTGAACTTTGTAAGGAACTCGACATAGGGTTTGTAAAGATAGTTGGCTTGAGCGAGCCGATCTACTGCCCAATCAACACATGTCTTGTCATTGTGCAGCTTATCCATAACCTCCGCGACGGTATCATGAACCTTCTCTACATCTTGAGTCACCTCGAGAGTTTTGATCTTTACGTCCTCCCACAACACATGGTATTCTGTATTTTCCTTTAGCAACTTCTCGTAAGCTCTTCTATCTCCTAACATCTGACGTTTGTTTTGAAAGTCATCGATTACATCTGATAATGCATCCCGACTACGGAGTAGATACCTGTTGTCTTCTGCGAGCATATTGTTCTGTTGTTCCGCCTCCTTGAGTTTGTCTGCAATATTATTTTTATCTTTCTTCAGTTTTTCAACTTCTGCTGTAAGATAATCATTTTCTTTCTTCGTCTCGCACGAGTCCTTCCCATAAGTATTGGGTTTTGAAGCTCCAACCTTTCGTTTGTTTTCTTAAAGCTTCACAACTCTTCTTTCAGTTCCAGTACTCTTCCTGTCTTTGGCTTCTTCATTTATCTTCTTTTGTGGAACGATATGCTTCCGATTGATGAGAATGTCTGGCTTTACTTGCTGTACCAATCGTGTATTCTTGGAGTTACGCCGTCTTGTGTTGTAAATTCTTCTTTTTCTCCCGAAAACTTGTCTTCTCCCCAAAATGGTCCGAGTTAAAGGTATCTTGTAGATAGTCTCCAATCTCATATGGAACTCGCTCAAAAATAAGAAATGTCGGGTTCTTCTTGTCTCATACCATACTGCCTCATTACCAAGCATGGTGCGTAGCTGATGATAGTCCTGGGACCTACTAATGGAATCCATGGAAATTTGCCACATCGACGAAGGAAGTGGGGAGAGCAATGTCCTATTGTGAAAGCGACCTGCCAATTAACGAAAGGAGGAGAACGAAAAAAGTTTTTCCAAGCTTCGATGTCATGCGGGTATTTTTCTGTCACATATTTGCTGGCATCACGAATTGGTTGTGAAACAACAAAATACTCACGCTTCGGAGTCCCATACATGAACCGATAATATGTAACATACTTTAATACGAGTGCTGCAGGCTCTGAACTGCCGTGTTTTTTTCTGCTTTCAATTTGTTCAAAGTGGAAAAGTTTCCCGCCAGAATGCCAAACGTAGGGTTAATCCTGACTTGATATGCTTGTGTAGGAACTCAAATATCCCTCATCTACGATATCCTTTCTATCCGGAAAAATCAAAATGTTCCGTACACGGCGATAAGAAAGCGATACATTGTTGATATCATCTTCATCTTCATCGTTTTCTTCTTTGCGATGCCCATATCCCAACTTATTGTGTCCTTCTTTTCCTCAACTGCAGTGTCGCGCAGCGCTATCAGCTGGTCTAAGGTGATCCCGTGAAATTCATTGATACCTGAATATTTGGGTATTTCCACATCTAGTATTTGTCCTAATTTTCTCCACGGCTTTATCTTCTGTTCAGGTAGGTAGGGTTTGAATTTTTTTATGTTGCTCCCTGCTCCTGAAGTACAACGAAGAATGCCCTGATATTCTTCAATGGTCGGCACACAATCTTCTCCGTTAATTACGAAACATCTCCTAGATGAGTCCCAGAACCAAAGCAATGCCCGTATCATATTCCAATTTGTATCAAAGTGTATGAATTCATGCAGGCTTCCGAAATCCTTGATGCATTGCTCCCTCTTTCTTTCAGGTAAGTCACTCCATAATTTTGCCAATTTATCTCTGGAAAAACAGACCGGAGAGACATTCATGGTAATCCGAGGTAGGGCTGGATCCTCGACTGTCATCTGTTCACTCCTCATCCTAAATTAAGATGATAAGACTTATTCAAATATTTTTAAAAGAAAAGGAAAGGAAAAAAAAGTAGGTAATAACGAATGTATGTCTTGAAAATTTTCTTTTCTACGCTCTTTTTTTTTTTTTTAAATGAAGGAATAATATAAAAAAAAAATGGTGCCTTGGTGCGCGAAGTAAAATACGAGTTATAAGAATTTATAGCGGAGTTATCATATTTTGTTTAGTACGCAACCTAGTTTTGGTTGGATCTTGCCCCAATTATGTCGAATTTAGGGTGAGAGAGACTATTCGACATAATTCCAACCAAACATGCAAGTCTAAAAGCCAATTCTGAAGGTCAACCGGCTATGCGAATCTTGGTGTAGTTTTATGCAATTAGATCCTCCGTATAAGCGATGTCAAACCCTTTTTGGTTATCACTTTTTAGGATATTTTGACATAATGGACTTATGCAAGACTAACCACTTATATGATTGGGTAGGCTCTATAACCTATGCTAATAGGTACAGCTGGCTGGCGCTAAAGAACAAGGGAGAAGAGGAGCCATAATGCGGAGGTATCAGGGCATTACCCACAATGTCCGATAGGGGCTCCAGAACCTAGGTTGAGGTTCCAAGGTCGACCTCAGATCGATATGCATGCAAAAGGAAAAAGAAATTTTACAATTTTGTACCTTTCAACCCGCGAGCAAAAAAATATAAATTATCCATAACAAAGTAAACAAATTTAAATCAAAGCATAACAGTAATTAAACCACATCGGTTACAATCGAAAGAGTAATCGGCTTTGATGCGTCCCAGCGGAGTCGCCATCCTTGACTGGCCTATGCCCGCCGCGGCTGCCGCGCGGCGTGGGCGCTGTGGTATGGCTTGACAGAGGAGCGCACCTAGATGTTTTAAGGACTAGGAAGACCTACTGGTCCTTCTTGGTTTAGAGAATTTAAAGGTTCGTGTTACATCCATTTAGCGGTTGGAAGGTGTTAGGTGCACTAACGTCCGTCCCTAAAAGGGTTACCCCTATTCTTTTCGATTGTTATATATACATGGTTTATCATTATTATAACTTAGTTTAGCAATTTGTTTAATTTGGATGATAATTTCTTAATTTGCAGGAGAATCCTCCTATGATATAGGTCAGGCAAGAGAAACCTCTCCCGGATTAAGTTTTTATATATATTATTCTTAAATTTTAACTATTTTAAGTATTCGTGTTTATTTTGGCGGAGAATCCTCCCGACGGATTAAGCGGGATAGAGCAAGCCTCTTCCCGATTTTAATATGTATATGTAATAGTAATATATATATATAGTATATTATAATAGTATATATAGTTTTAATTCAATTATTTAATATTTAATAATTGTAAAAGTTTAATGGGAGAATCCTCCGGTAAAAATTTAACGGGATAGAGAAGCCTCTTCCCGATTTATATGTATATGTAATATATATATATATATATATATATATATTTTATTCAATTATTTATATTTGATATTATTGGGAGAGAGCCTTCCCGATTTTAACTTTTAATAGTTTACAATCAATTTATATCGTGATTTTAAATATCATTACGGGAGAATCCTCCTAATTGGGTTAAATCGGATAGAGAAGCTCTTATTCGCGATTAATATTTTGTTTGCACTGTATAGTGTTAATATGTTTTTTGTTTTAATCCGATTTACGTATGTAGGTAATTTATGAATTAGTTTTATCGGGTAGAGATCCTCCCGGAGTTTTAACAAATAGATAAATAATTTTTTTTATATTAATTTGTTGGTGTAAGATTATTTTATGGGGAGAATCCTCCAGAAGATTGTTTCGGGTTGAGAGTTCTTTCTTCTCGATATGTTGTCAATAAGATATTGTTTAATTAATGTGTTTAGTATCTTAGAGTATTTGTTATGCGGGAGAAATCCTTCCAATGTATGCGTTTTGTCTGAGGTGAGGAGGAAGTTGCTCGCGTCGTTTCCCGATTTTATGTCATTTAATCGTTTGTAGATTTTTTAATGATTTATATTTATAGTTTTAATATGGTTAATTATACGGAAGGAGATCCGCCCGTGTAAGTTAACTGGGAACGAAATACTGCGCCTTTGATTTGTGTTTAGCTGGTTATTTAGTTGTAGCGTTAAGTTTAGAAGTTTTAGTAGATTATGTCTTACTTTAAGGCATTATGTCGGGGAGGAAGACCTGCGGCTCCGATATTTGGTGCGTTGTGATTGGTTGGAGAGAGATCACCGTCTCCTGCGGGCGCATTATAAATTTTAATTTATTTATATTAATTTAAATTAGAGAAGTTTGACTATAACTAGAGTTTAGAGGTGGAATTTTTAATAAAGAAGAATTTAATTAAAAATAGTTAAAACAAAAGGGTATTGTGGGCCCTCTTCCTTACATGGGGCTGGGGCCGGACCAAACTGGTCCGGCCCGAGCCGGAAATCGGCTCGCCGGGGAATGCAATTTGCCGTCCCGGGGTGCGGTACCTTGTGGTCCAGCGGTGCTGGTGGGGGGCTTAGGCCTTCGTCGCGCAACGCCGGGCGCGCGGGCGGGTGCTTTCCCCGCGCGGTGATACCGGCTTGTGGCCCGTGGTACCATCATCTTTCGCATCGCGAGGCAGGCGATTCTCGCTGCTCAGCGCTGGGCGTGGGTTTGGGTGTGGTTGTGGTGTGGTTGTTGTTGGCGCTGGGCGGCGGCGGCCGTCCCGTCGCCGGCGGAGTCGTCCTGGAGGTCTATTCTAGCGTTTTTCAACATTCCGAATTCATTGGGAATGTCAAAAATTAGTTTCGGAGCCTCGTTTTCGAGTTTTCGGGTTTACGACTTTGTTCGGGACGCGTGTTCGGCGAATCGAACGCATTTCACCACTGCAGATAGGTGTTGCTTAGGTTTTTTCCATGGCTTCTGATTTCACTGGTGATGTTAAATATTGTGTTGAATTGTCGCGGTCTTGTATTATAGGGTTGTACAAGGGGTGCAAGTTTAGTATTTTTTGTTTAAAAATTAATTTCGGCCGCGCGCCGCGCGGTGGTTTTCGAGCTTGCGGTGGTGTTGGGTGTGCTTGGTCGGGTAATCACGCTTTCCGGTGATCGGGTCAAGAGAGGTGTGTAGACTAATTTCTAGGTTGTTAAGAAGTTATATGATTTTATACGTCAAGTGTTGGCGTCTGGGGAGGCGTTGAGTGGCAGCTTCGGCGGGCGGAGGCGTACGGCGACGGTCGACGTCGATTCCGGCGGGTCGTGTGCGATGGATGTGTTTCAGTAGCAGGAACTTGGAGGGGTTGGAGGTGCGGACGCGTCTCTCTCCTCCTCTGTTCGTAGGTGTGCTGGGTGTTTGGGGTTTTGTGGGTGGTGCTCTGTCTCTCTTTTCTCAAGGGCTCGTCTCTCTCAACCACCCCTCCTCCCTCCCCCCCCCGCCCCTCCGCCGCCCCCCCCCGCTCCCCCCCCGCCCCCCCCCCCCCCGCCCCCCCCGGGCCCCCCTCCCCTCGCCCCCCCCCCCCCCCCCCGCCCCCCCGCCCCCCCCCGCGCCTCCCCCCGCCCCCCCCCCCCCCCCCTCCCCCTCCCCGCTGCCTCCCCCCCCCCCGCGCCCGCCCCCGCTCCCCCCCGCCGCGCCGCCCCCCGCCCTTCCGGCCCCCCCTGCCCCCCCCCTCCCCCGCCCCCGCCTCCCTCGGCCCCCTTCGCCCCGCGCCCGGCGGTCCCCTTTCCTTCTGTCCCCACCTCACTGGTTCCTCATGGCCCCCCCCATATATAGAATTTTTTTGGGTGATAAGGGAAGGTCAATGGGCATGTAACGGGAGTGTGGTGGGGATGGGGAGGGGGTGTTAGTGGTGGGGATCGAAAAGAAAAATGAGGGGGGGGGAGTTGTATGCGGGATGAAGAGAAAATATGGGGGGGGTGGCATAGCCGGTTGACTAGGGGGAGTGCCCCGCCCTTAGGTCTATTTGGGGTTTTTGTTTTTTTTAATTATGTATTGATTTTATATTGGTTATATAGTATATGGTGTAAATCTTAGTAGTAGTATAGTATATTAGTATATATATTATTAGTATAGGTATATGAATAAGTTATATATAATAGTATAGTATATATATTGTATAGGGTATGATGTGGTTTTGTATGTTTGCCAATGTATGTTATAGTGTATAGGTATTCATCTTGCATATATTAGACATGTACGTGCGCGATATTTCTATGTCACCGTATTTGCGTGATTATATGTATATTTGAATATTATCGCATATATATGTGTTATCACACGTAAACATATCGCGAAATAAATTTAATTGGACTTAATCAAGCCAATCAGGCATAACCGAGCCTAATTGGACTTGATTTGAGTCGATCGATTCTGGTCAAATTTTGATTACACTCCATGGGTCCTAATCGGTTAATTTCAGTAGCACGTACTGTCAGTCCGGACAAAATGGAGTGTCAACAGCTGCAAAGTAATCGTAATCCCTATGCTCAACAAGCTTCCCTGTCTTCTACTTCTCATACATCTGGTAATACTTCTGCACCTCTACTTTCATCTTGTTTCAATAATTGGTTGATTGATTCTGGAGCAACTGACCAAATGACGTCAAAGCCTCACTTTATGATATCAAGTGTCCAAACTCAAAGCCGTCTATCATAGTTGCTAACGGTGATAGAATACTTGTTGGAGTTGGTAAAATGAACATATTCTCTTCTACTGCAGATGCTTTACTTGTTCCTAGTTTATCTTCGAACCTGGTCTCTGTAAGAAATATTACAAAAGGATTAAACTATAATGTTGTGTTTTCACCTTATGATGTGGTGTTTCAGGACAGGGTCTCGAGGAGAACAATTGGTAAAGTTAAAGAGTGTGGAAAACTTTACGTTATGAAGAATACTTCCATCTCTAAGGCTTTTACTACATGGACAGAAATTTACAAGAAATCTTGCTACGGCATCAAAGGATGTAATATCCTTCAGATAGAGTCATCCACACCTTAAATTCTGCTTGGCATTTGAATTCTAATAAGTGTGTTGTATGTCATTATTCAAAGAAACATAGATTACCTTTTAGTAGTAGCTTTCATCACTAAAAGGAACCTTTTGACATTATGCATTTTGATATTTGGGGACCTGCCCAGATTGTGTTCCGAGATGGTTTCAGATATTTTTGTTACATTTATTGATGATAATAATCGTTTTACATGGCTTTATTTATTGAATCTAAAGGTGATGTGTTGCATATTTTTGAAAGCTTTTATCGTTTAATTGTCACTTAGTACAAAAGTAGGATAAAATCCTAAGAACTGATAATGTGAGTGAATATACTAGTCGTGATTTTACTGCTCTCCTTAAGAACAAAGGTATTATTCATCAAACATCTTATATTGGGACGCCTCAACAAAATGGTGTAGTAGAACGCAAAAATAGACATTTACTAGAACTAACACGATGCTTTATGTTTCATATGAATGTTCCTCGAGATTATTGGACATATGTTGTGCTAAACCTATGCCTAGTAAAATCTTAAATGTTATATCTCCTCTAGAAACTTTGAAAAGTAGGAGGATTGACATTTCACATTTAAGAGTTTTTGGCTGTGTTTGTTTTGTTCATTTGCTGAACCATGGAAAGCTTGATCACTGTGCAAGTAAGTATGTATTCCTTTGATACTCTTCTACACAAAAAGGATACAGATGTTATAATCCCAAAAGTCAGAGAATGTACATTTCTCGAGATGTTACCGTTGTTAATGATCAGTCGTTCGTCCATGACCAAGTTCAGGGGAAGAACATATCAGTTTTGGAACTTGATCATGTCACAACCGAAAACTCTAACATTAATTTGGACATGCATCAAATTTACAGAAGAAACCACATAAATCAATTAAGACCCACGGGAGGATGACTCAGAGGTTGAGATTCTTCAAACCGGTTTGAGAGATATCTCACAGGATGGCATTACAGAGTACCATCAAGAGGAGACTGATAATAATCAGGAGGATGTGACGGATGCGTCAAGTCTATCTAACAATCAAGATTAGTCAACCACAAGATATGGTCGGGTTGTACGCCAAGCAACACGGTTCAATGAATACATCACTTATCATACGGTAACTTCTCCCATTCAAGAGTTCATATGGTATGACAAGATTTCTCCTATGCATGCTAGCTTTTTTGCAAGACTAGATCAAGAGGAAGAACCAACATCGTATGACCAAGTAAAAAACTCCAGCAAGTGAGTAATAGCCATGAATGATGAGATAAAAACTCTTGACAAATATCACACATGGGACTTTTGCAAACTACCTAGTGGCAAGGATCTTGTTATTTGTAAATGAGTGTTAAGATCAAGTAGACACATAACAGTGATGGATCTGTAGAGAGATACAAAGCAACACTTGTGGCAAAAAGATTTACTCAAACAGACGGTGTGGACTACAAAGAAACATTCGCTCGAGTGGTCAAAATGAACATTCAAAGTACTTCTTCCAATAGTAGCGAATCTTGGATGGTCATTATTGCAAATGGATGCGAAAAATACATTTCTTCGTGGAGAATTGAAAGAAGAAGTTTACATAAAACTTCCACCAGGACATCCTTTAGAGTCCCGTAATAACTTAGTATGCAAATTAAATAAAGGAATATATGGACTCAAGCAATATCCACAAGCTTAGTATGGTAATTAAGCTCCGCTCTACTCAAATTTCAATTCAAATGTTGTGGAACTGATCATTCTATGTTTATCAAAAAGACTACACGTGGAACTATTGTTGTTCTTATTTATATTGATGATATAGTCATTGCAGGAAATTAATGATCGCGCAGGTGTTGTTCACATAAAAAAGTATCTGAGAGAGAGATATCAAGGATCATGGCAAGATGGCATACTTCTTAGGCATTGAAATTGTCCACTCTACCAAAGGTCTTTTTATTTCTCAGAGGAAATATACTCTTGACTTATTAAGAGAAACAAGAAAATCGACAGTGAAGCCTGCAAATACACCTATGGATGGAAATAACAAGACCGTAGATGATGGTGAACCATTACATGATGTGGGAAGATTCTAGAGGTTAGTAGGCCGCCCGATATATTTAACAATTACAAGACCCGATATTATTTTTGCTGTTAGCTATGTTAGCCAGTTTATAAGTGTACCTAAGACTAACATATGAAATGATGGATCGAATTCTGAGATACCTCAAGGGTTTTCCCAGCAAAGAAATATTGATGAAAAACATGGTCATCTGGATATTATTGGTTAAATAGATGCAGACTGGACAGAAGATGTATATGACAAAAATTCTACTACATGCTATTGGACATTTGTTGGGTGGTAATCTTGTCACCTGAAAAAGCAAAAAAAAAAAATGTAATTACTAGATCTAGTGCAGAGCAAAGTACAGAGCAATGGCATCAACCACTAACAAACTAGTCTGGCTGAAGGCCTTACTACATGACATGGGTTTCAATTCTAGCAACCTGATGAAGATGCACATTGATAATCAAGTTGCTCCTCATATCGCTTCAAATCTATCTTCAATGAAAGAACTAAATACATTGAAGTTGATTGTCACTATGTCAGAAAAAAATACAGGAAAAAATAACGATACTCACTATATTCCAAGTAAGGATCAGCTTGTAGATATTTTTACCAAAACATTACCAAAACAACAATTTCAAGAAGTTTTGTCCAAGTTAGGCTCGATTGATAACTTTGCTCCAACTTGAGGGAAAGTATTGAATGTCATAGTCTTATTAAGAAAATGTCCCATACATAATAAGACCAATTATGTAATTTTCCATACTTAGGACATGTGTAATTGCCTATAGAGGAGTTTGCCTGCCATCTCTTCATGATTCAGAGGACTGGCAATCTATGATTTTTTTCCGGAAGGATTTCCACGTAAATTCTTTGTGTTTGTCCTCTAATAATCTATTCGAATTTGCTTTATAAATTGCAATAGGCTGTAATAAAGTTTTAGTTATATGATTTTAAAGCCAACCCTGCAAAATTTAAGAAATGTGGTGGCATCTAGTGATACGATCCCAAGCCGAGATCAGTCGCTTATCAACCCAGCCGAACGTGTCGGGATGGCCAACCCGAGTGAGTCGGTAGACTCAGCCGAGCGGCAGATCAACTTGACGGGCATGATATGGGTGTCGGAAAGGAAACGAACGCTTCACAATTTTCATTCGCGGAGCGGAACTTACTAGATCCCGAGCTCGGCAAGCCAGACGGTGATACTTCACGGGCAAATTAAAAGTATCTGGCCGAGACCAAGCGTAGCACAGTTTACCGAGCCCATGCAACTTAATAACCATTCGGAGGCCTTTGAATACAAGGCGAGGGTGGGGCATGGCGATGGCATGCCGAGTAATCTAGCGGGGTGTCTTGCCAGACCACTACGAGTCGTCTTGCCGAGGTAGTTTTTTTAAGTTGACCATGGAGACGAAGCACATTAACACATTGAGAAAGACAACGTCTGAGACGATTCCTGAGCACGTTTAATTATTGGACTAGTGCTAATCAATGCAGAATTTACGTTTTTTTAATTACTAGTTATTAGATTACCGAGTGTCTAGATACCAATGTAATTTTGAAAAATTTAACTCGATTGTAACTTTGTATAAATACCCGCATCAAGGATGAATGAGATCTTTTGGCAGATCAAATTTGTGAGTTAGAGAAACTCGTTGGTTCTTTTAGAACTTAGGACTTATCGGCTTTGTCCGTGGCGTTCCACACCGAACATTATCAATCGATCTCCCTATCGATATGTTGGCGTTCAAAGGCTATACCAAGGTTCTACCTCTCTATAGTAACGGGTCGAGTGCCTGGCATTATTCAAGGTTCTTGCTCTCTTATAGGCAACGGGTCGCGGAAAGCCAACCCCACGGGGAAGTATCCAAGTTCATATTTAATTTATTTCTTATTTTCTTATCTACCTGAATGTACCTAGATAGATCGAGTAACTCGGCTAAGTTCGTTCATTCTCCGCACCGTGATACGTATCATCTAGGGCCCTAGTGGCATCAATTCCTATTTTACTTGCGGTAACAATTATAGATAAGAATTCAATTTCAATTTGACTACTATAGAATATCGTGGGGTCTACTTATCGCACTATTTTTAGCGTCTCCCATTACCATGTGGCAAGATTATGCTGCAATTCACTAGTCTTATTATGAGTAAAAGCGATGAATATATAAGATTTTGAGAGGTTAATTAGCACAGTTAGATATTGGAATGAGATTATAGTCTACCCTCACTAAGATTGGATTAGAAGTCCAAATTTTAGTAACAATTGTTTAGGAGGAATTTTATGTAACATGTACTGATTTTTTTTTTTTTTTAAAAAAAAAGATATAGGATTGAAATCGAATTCGTCGGTCAAAACAAATTTAAAAAAAAAAAAAGAGAAGAAAGAAAAAAAAAAAAAAACAGCTGTAGTATTTTTCGTCTCCTATTTGTATAGTTTATCAAAGAAGTGGACCATTTTTGCACAAATTATGTATGTTAGTTTGATGTGTTGAACATCTTCAGTGCTACCTGTCAATCTGTAAGTACGGTGATAGTTAAAAAATGAAATACCATAGCGAAGTTTTTAGGATAATTTCATATCAGCCATTCTATTTTGAGGTCGGACAAATCAGCCCTTAAAAATACATTTTCAGGAGTTAATTTGTACGAATCCAAAATAAGGAGGGGGGGGAGGGGGGAGAGGGCTGATATGTAAAAAGTCCCAATTTTTTTAGGTCACCTCTAATTCTCACTATGAAAAAATAATAATAACAAGTAGGTGCTATTCTGTGATTAATATCGTAACTTTAAAATGAAGATACAGATGTTATATGAAGAAAATAAACTCTTATTCCCAATAAAATTGTGAATTAACACAATATTCTTTTAGGTGATATTTTGTATGGAAACTCACATATTACCACACTTCCATCAGCTTCAAAGTAACAATATGTTCCTGCTTGTGGAAAAATTATATAAAACCAAAAAAAAAAAAAAAAAAAAAAAAAAAAAAAAAAAACAAAATCGAAGGTTTAATTCCCTCTAAATATATTTGACTTCTTAAAAAAACACATAAATCGATCATATATTTGTCGTCCAGGAGACGCGAGTTTTTGCCGGTTCAGCTTCTTGATAACCCTTCTTCTTACTGAGAATTCCTCCTAGCAAAGGCAAGAACGCTTTCTTCTTCTTCTTCGACGGCACCATGGATTTTACAGGTGCAGAAAATTGCCTTTCTAATTGTAAATCGGTGTTTATGACTTGTGTAAGCGATAGAGGGTTAGCAAATGTAACACACCTCTTCTTTTGAAACTCGTTAATATCGATATCAACCTTCTTTGAATTCTCGACAAATTTGAGGTCTTCGAAGTCTAGATCAAGACATTGTTTTTGTGATTCAACGGCTTTGATCTGCTTCAGCTCGTATTTGGTCTTCTCAAGCTCTGATTGAAGGGAGATGAAACGTTTCGCCATCTCTTCGTTCTCTTTGCGAGCTTTCTCTAAGCTCAGCCTTGTTTCTTCTAACTCTGCCGCCATGGAATTAAGGCGTGACGAACCATGATCTTCTCTGCTTGCTGCTGCTCGCACCTGAGGAACAAGAAAGGAGGCCTTGAGTATCATCCCCTCCGTTCGAAACTTATTTAAGAATTTTTTTTAAAAAAAATTTAATTTTTTTTTTAAAAGTTTAATTAGATCTATAAATTTTATATTTAATTTTTTTTTTAAATATTTTTAAATAGATATTTTGAGGCTCCAAAATTTAGCAGATTAACAAATTTATTTTAAAACATATTAAAATTATGAAGTCTCAAATACTTATTTAAAATTATATTTTAACAAAAAAGAAGATATATCTCATCAAAATCTATAACTTTAACGTTAAATACTTCTTCAAAATACTTATACAATAATCAAAAAATTCTGATAAGAATACCGAAAGATGGGCTTATTTACAATTGTAGATAGTAAATCTTTAATATATAGACTAATTTGTATGGGTAGAGAGATTTGAGGGACTGATATAGCATTTGTCAAAAAAGAAAAGCACCGCTTGACCTTTGCAAATAAAGGAACTAGTAATTGAATGAATGATTTATTTATCTTTAAGGGAGACTTGCATGTGAGCGCACAACTTGACCTTTGCAAATAATTTCCTAATTTTAAATTCATTTATTTTTTTATGCCAAAAATATATATTTAGAAATAATTTTGAATACAAAAGTTTGTAGATCATATAAAAATCTTTTTTTTTTAATCCAAATTTTTTTCAAAAAATATTTCTAAATTGATATTTTGAGTCTTTAAAGTCTCAGCGGGTTAAAAAATTATTTTTTGAAAGAAATTTGAATAACAAATTGTAAATTATATCAATATTTTTTTTGTCTTCAAAATTATTGCAAAAAATACTTATATAATAATAAAAAAAAAGTCCCTGACATTAATTTCAAAAAAAGATGTTAATTTGTAAAAATTTGAGATGAGTGACAGATATGCACAAGCTTTAAAAATCATGCATTGATATGTCATTCTTCCTATCATTAAACCCTATATTCTTCCTGTAAAGTAATATATTTGATTAATGACATGGTAAATTATATCTGTCTGCCATACAAAATGATTCATAAGAAAGAAGATCTCAGATGATGATTATGATGATATATTTTTGTTGTACTTGTCAAAGGCAAAATAAATACACGTAATTCCAATTGAACACTTTCTGATGTACGATATAGTTCTTAAAAATTGTATTACAACAGCACAACGTAAGGAGGTATTTTTTCTAAGGGCCCAAGATAAGGTACGGTTCTACCCGCATAAAGCCTAAATCCAGCTATCTCAGAAGGATGCTCTCGTCTCGGAAGTGTTTTAACGCACCGAGAGGGCACACGTGCGCGAACCCATCATCAACATATTTTATATACAACTAACGGCGCGAGTAGTCGAACTCAGAATAGAAAAGTTTCTTAAGATCCACCATACTATCATGACACTCCTGCCAACCCGGCCCAGAACAACATAGGGAGGTATGATCAGCATGATCCTACAGCTTGTTTAAGAAATTTTATTCTTTACCTTTATTAAAGAAAATTTTATTCTTTACTTTTATTTAAGAGATGAAAAATAGAGGCATGTATCTATGAGCATGACCCTGCAGCTTGTATATCACTGTTCACTTGGATGCGCGCACACTCTAAGCTTAAGCTAGGAATCGCCGCATTATGAAGCAATCTACAGTTCCACGTAACAGCAGCAAAAGTTTGAGCTACAGCCAATTTCTTTTAAAATGGACCAAGCGCGTTACTCATTGAATCCGAGCGCGTTAACTGCTTGCACCGCGGCTTTTCACTGAATACTCTTTCCTAACGATGATGCAGTATTGTCATACAGCAAGGTTTTAAAAGCTGTTTCGATAAATTCTAAACTCGAGACGTGTCGACAGCGCCGATTGTGCCGATAATAATATATATACTTTTTTATTTTATTACACATTTTATATTTTTATTACAAAAATAAAAAAAAAAATTAAAAAAAAATTAAAAAAAATAAAATAATGGCTTAATCTTCTCCTCATTCCCCTCATTCTCCTCCTCTTCTTCTATTTTTTTTATTTCAAAAAAAATGTTTTGGGCGGCACGGCACGAAACGGAGCCCTGCCGAGCCGCGTCGCCCGAAATGGAGCTCCGTGTCAGCACAGTTGGAATGGCCGTGCCGGTGCCGGATTCTCTCAGATCCGGCATATTTCGGGCAGCACGCAGCATGCTCCTAAAATTTGAAAACATGCTTATAAGCATATAATATATATATATATATTAAAATTTGTATATATATGATCTCCAATATAATCTAGTAGCAAATCTATTATTCCAGTTGTAACACATTATGTATATCTACTACACTATATATCTAAAATCCATACGTCGTGTTTATTAGTACATGCATGTAGCGTCGTGTTTATGAGTACATGCATGTAGATATCTACACGTACCTCATTAAGCTTGCGTGCATAAATTTCTCCAACCAAGACCTTCTCCCCGAACAAAGCAACAGCCTCCTTCACCGACCGGAACGGCGTTCTCGTGTCGATCTCCGCCCTTCCGACGACCACCACACTGCCGCCGCCGCCTTCCTCACTCCCCATTTCTCTACAGTTTCTTCTCTGCAACCCTATCTTTTCCTCTGGCTATGTTTTAGAGGAAGCTATGATAAGCTTATATATGCATGATTTGAAGAGGGGTGAAGAGTTGGTAAAGGCATTAGATAAAAAGAGTGGGCTTTTTTTTTCTTTTTGTGCTTAAGGAGGCTTAATAAATGATAGTGCTCTCGTTACTTGGCGTCCACTTCACTGATATTCCGTTAATCGTTTGTTGAGATGAAGGGGGGTTGGAGAGAGACTCTTCACCTAAGTTTGATTCTTATCGTATATTTCGTAGACTACTGTGTATAAGTTATATTTTGTAGACTACTGTAGTTATATTTCGTAGACCCGTAGATGCACTGGTTAGGAGATGTGAGGTGATAGAAAGAATAATATCAAGAAGAAATTGAGCATTTGTGGTACTTAAAAGATGTGGTTCAACCAAGCAAGATTTTTATCCATATGATCCCTATAAATGGGAAAATTCTGAGGAGCGGGCCGCGCAGGCGTGCGGTTCGTGAGCCGTGCGTTTTGGGTTCGATCCTAGGGGTGTCCTAAATGGGAATGTGCCCGGAGCCGCGTGTTTACATTGATCACGGAGAAGTTGGTGGCTGGATAACTCCCAGTACTCCATATCTGGTCCGGAGGCAGACGCCAGGGATGTGTTTTACTCTCCTACGCACACCTGGGTCCAAAATGATCCTATAAGTGTGCGTAGAAAATTGTGATCCGCGAGTTAGCAGAGACTCAGGGAGGGATTTCGTCTCGTTATCTCAGAAAAAGAAATATCTCCTTTAGAGATGCGGTTCACCCCAAAAAAGTGGGTGAGATATTGGTCCACTTGACCGCTCGTAAGCTAAATACATGGTCACATTATATATGTAAGGAAAAAGGACTTTATTTTTGTTGTTGTTACTGATAATTACAACCGAAGTGATCGAAGAACCCTCTCGACCCTAAAAATAAAATCAAGATCTTGACCAACTTTACATGGAAATACATTCAGCCAGAAGAGATTAAAAGTTGCTGGCATGCAAAGGCTTGATGATCAAGATTGTGCTTGTCAATGCCCAATGATGCATTCTGGCATTTGCAGGCCTCGCCTCTTTTCTTTTTTTTTTTGTCTTTTTATAGAGATACTGTCTTTTTTTATGTGTGGTAAATTTTAGGTCCTTTTGGTGATTATGAAAAAAAAAACTATTGAAAATCACTTCCTCCAACTACCCCTCTATGTTGCCTCCCAGCTATAGGGGTATTCAAAAAATAACCCGACTGGACTGGAACCGACCTGATGGTTTTGGGTCATGTCTACCGGATCCACGGATCGGGTCAAAATTTTAGACCCGATATCGGGTCCGAGACGGGTCCTGGTCTAAGTTGCTGAGACTTAGATCCGACCCGTGAGACTCAAAAAAAAAAAAAAAAAAAAAAAAAAAAAAAAAATAGGAGCACATTTACGAAAACGTCTAACCTAAAATTTATAAATTTTGATTGAATCTAAAACTTTTATATCACAGTTTTCAAAAAATTCTTACAAATAGGTGTTTTAAGACACCAAAGCTTAACGGATTTAACGAGTCAGATAAAAACAGACCCGACCAGACCCGACTAGACCTGATCCGAATCTACCAACTCCAAACCAACTCGGATCAGGTCGGGTCTAGGTCTAGATCGGGTCCGGTTCTGGCAGGACCCGAACCCAGTCCGGTTTTGAACACTCCTATCTAGTGAAGTTCGATAGCAGCACCTTTTGGTCTACCTTGCTTCTGCAATTAAAAAAAAAAAAAGAAATACAAATATATGACACAAGACCACTACCGGTGTCTGTTATTTCGAGAAATTTTTTCAAATTTTGCAGGGTCTGGTTGGGTCTGTTTTTTCAAAAATTTTCAAATTTCGAGACCAATACACCTATATCCGCTATTAGAGGATAATATTTCTATTTTATCTTCGTCGAGTTTCAAAACTGTGCATGTGCCGTGGTGAGCAAAGCATCTTGCTCCCATAATTGCTCGCTCAAAATTTCTAGGAGTGTGTGTAGAGTTCTTTATACATCGAACTCTATTTATCGTCCTATTTAGAATTTAATTTGTTATTTGCTGGGGATGACTATCTTTCAGGACTTTGGGATGGGTGCAGGGGTGAGATTTATATGATGATGTTTGAAGGACAATAATCAGAGAGTTCTCTGAAATTCTTACTCAATAATACAGTCAAGGGTCAGATTTGTATGATGATGTTTCGGGTTCAGAGTGAACGGTATTTTGGATTTGGTTGACAATGTCACAATTGGGTCAATTCATGTTGACTCAAAACTTTTAGATCGGTTTCAGACTGATCGGATCGGATTTCGGACCGACCCGATTAAGCGGAGTTAATTAATATATGCTGGATCTATTGTGTTGTACTTAGTGCAGTTTTAATAATATAAAATAATAATATTATTAATAATAATAAATTTATTCAAGTTTTAATAAATTATCAGATGTTGTCTTAACGAACTGAAGAGCAAAACAGTAACAACAAGCAACATCTTATAGGAACAAGATATAATCATGAAGTCTAGAGAAAATGGATGGAATGAATAAAATATATCATGCATCTAGAGCTTAAAGATTGACTTTTTTCCGAATATGGAGGTTCTACGAGTCTCACCGTTTTAGTTTTTTTTTTATATTTTTTTTATTAGTGTATAAATGTATTATCTAGAGTTAGAAATCATAATTTTAAGTTAAGCTTATAAGATAAAATAATTTGAAATCTAATATAATAAGTAACATATTATTCAACATCACTAGAGTTTTTGGCCCAATGATATTGATTATCGGTCGACCGAAAGGGCTCTTTGTATGGATTTATTTCTTTCTGCGAGAAATCTGTCAACCGATACGTGATTTTGGCCAAATAATATCTTGAAGAAACTGGTCATTAGACTGAAAATATAATGATAATTAGTTTCGATGGATCTATATTTTGCAGAAACTAGTCATTAGTAACCGTTGGAGAGAAATCCATATGTAGGGATTTAGTTATTTTTGCCCACTATTTATCCAATACTTTTAAAAATACTTCAACACCAGTAGAGAGGTTCCAAAACTCCCTGGGAATTTAGTTTGAGCGTTAAACTTACAAATCATCTTGTTTAGCCTTAAACCTCATACCATCCAGAGAATTATATTTTGAGAGAGTGTACTTGGAGTTTTTTTTTCCTTTTTTTTTTTTTGAGAGAACATTATAACGGTGGCTCTGGTTGTCCGTAAAGTAGAGAAATGCATGGTACTTGCTAAGCCACTAAAAGCAAGGAAAACAATTATCTCTAAGTCCAGCAAAACCGAGGTATAAACGGCTTTATTAACCTCTAGAAGTTAATTTCACTAGTGGATAGTGAAAAATCTACGGTGAGAAGGCAAGAGAGTGGACGTCAGCCGAATTTGACCGAGCACTATAAAATCTCGATGTTGCATATCTAATCTTACATTTATTATCACTATTTACATGCGTAGAAATTAACTGACTATCATTATATGCATAAAGCTTAATTTAATTGTACTTAATTACTAATATTGCTTAAGTTTTTAATTAGCCAATTCAACACGCCTATAGAATTGCCGTAAAACCCAATATATTATCTTTTGGGACCTGATTCAGTTAGTGTTCGCGATTGTTCGCAGGTGTTCGCCGGCATGTTCTGGTGTTTGTTTTATAATTATTGGAAATATCTTTGAGTCCTCTTTCAAATGATACCGATTTTATCTCATTTGAAGCTCTACATGAAAAGTTATACAAAAAATACCGACACGCTGTCCAATACCATAGCAGCTTGATACTAATTCGGTATTTTTAACATAACTTTTCATACGTATCTCTAAATGCAGTGAAACCAGTCCCATTTGAAAGAGAATACAAATATATTTCAAACAGGACCAATTTGTCTTATTTGGAGTTCTCTACGAGAAGTTATGCAGAAAAGTATTCGTAAAGTGTTTGTAGGTGTTCGCGGGTGTTCGCCGGCATGTCCTGATATTTGTCTTATACTTGTTGAAATATCTTTGAGTGCTTTTTCAAATGGGACCGGTTTCATCTCATTTGAAGCTCTCTACGAAAAGTTATACTAAAAATACCGAGACGCTGTCAAATACTGTAGCAGCTTAACACTGATTCGGTATGTTTTACATAACTTCTCCTACAAAGCTCCAAATACAGTGAAACTAGTCCTATTTGAAAGAAAACTCAAATATATTTGAAACGGGGCTGATGTCATCTCATTTGGAGTATTGTACAAATATATTTGAGTTTTCTCAAGTATACAGAAAAATATTCTCAAGTATTCGCAGGTGTTCGCGGGTGTTCGCAGGTGTTCACTGGTGTTCGCTGATGTTCACCAGCATGTCTTGGTGTTCATCTTATACTTGTTGGAAAACTCTTTGACTTCTCTTTCAAATGAGATTGGTTTCATCGCATTTGGAGCTCTATATGAAAAGTTATACAAAAAATACCGAGACGCTATTAAATACCGTAGCAGCTTAATACTGATTCGTATTTTGGACATAACTTCTCTTATAGAGCTCTAAATGTAGTGAAACCAGTTCCATTTGAAAGAAGACTCAAATATCTTTCAAATGTGACTGATTTCATCTTATTTGGAGTGCTTTACAAGAATTTATGACCGAAATACTAATACATGGGTATTTTTATTATTTTTCAACGTAAAGGGTGCGATTTGGTCAAAACTAAATAAGGGGCCGCTGTTCACCAATAGCTAATTAAGGGGGAACGCGATTCGCAAAAATGCCATATATATATATATATTATATGGCATTTTTTTTTTTAATTTATTTTAAGAGATGTCAAAACGGCCGCAACCCGCAGTTTGAACCACGGCCGGCCCACAGCAACGGCTGTACAAATTGCAGGCCGGTCCGCGATTGTGCCGTGCGAGTCAGTTTCAGATTTTCGGCCTAAGCTAGCCGTGCGGGCTAGACCGGCCCACATGCCAGCTTGCGGGTTGGCCCGCACTACAAGTGAATTTGTGCGCGTCGTCGCCCGCACATCAGCAGTTGCGAAGCAACAACTGCTTCATTTCTTTTAAAACCTTAATTCCTTAATCCTAAACCTCTATAAATACCTCTCTATATCTTCCAATTCTCACACACAACTTCTCAAATATCAACTCTTATTCTTATTTCTCAGTTCAATCTTTCAAGACATACACTCAAATCATCTATTCTCTAATAGATTATTTTTCGGTATACTAGTTATTTTTATCAAAATAAACAATTAGTTATTTTTATTTTTGAATTTTGAATTGTTGCGATTTAACGGCCAAAATTCGATCTGAGCGCGGCTATTCTCAGGTCGACCTGAAAATATGTTTTATATATATATATATATATATATATATATATATATATATATATATATATATATATAACCTTTTGAATTTCGGCGATACACTGATTATCAGACCATCTCAAAACTAAACATATTAAGTTAACTGACAAATCTGTGCCAAGCAGATTTATATATGCATGTATATATATGTGTGAGTATAAATAAACATCATTTTTCAGTAAAAGAAGAAAAAGATAAATAAAACCTTCAGCTTCAGTTCATCCCTTAACTCTTGTGATATTTCCTTTAGAAGAAAGTTACCACTAGTTCAATAGTCTTCATTGGCGTCAAACTCATGTGCCTCACCATTGACAACAACACAAATGTTGTTTCCAAACCAATAGCATTGCATGATTCTAATCAGTCTCAAACACCATTGCTATTTACTATCATCGCACTCGATTTTGGATGTCTACATAACATAGTTTAAAGAACTACTAGCTATTCCGAATGACACAATAGCAGTTAGTCGTAAATGACAACGAGTCGCCATGTAGTTTCTGTTTTAAACCATCGCAGTAAGTTAGCTTCTCTAATACTAAGATATTTGCAGGAAGTCCAATCGCAGAAATGCAGTGAATTGGTGCTTACAAAATGTTTTGAGATTCTGATCTCGAACAGATCAATGGCCCAGAGAATAGTAGCAGTCGGTAACTTTTACCAAGCTGCGTCTGGATTCAGCGGGTAGCCTTCAGTTTCTTCCTCAGCGGAGTGAAGTCATCATCATCACCGTCTGTATCAGAATTTTTAGCTTTTCGCTTTTGGCTCTTTGCAACTGTTTTGGTAGTTACTTTCTCCACTTTCTTGACCACTGAGACAGTTTTTGTCTTCGTAGTGGATGAAGTCTTCATAGGTGAGCGAAGTTTCTGGCCCAGCTTCATCTCGTAGACCTTCCTTGCTTCTTCTCGTGGAAGCAAACCCCATTCCATCATCCTATGCAGAAAGGCAAGAGGATTATTCAATGATCTAACTCAAAACTGGTACAACAAACTGAATAGTGAACACACTGAAATCTCTCTCTCTCTCTCTCTCTCTCTCTCTCTCTCTCTCTCTCTCTCTAAAAGAAATGTGGCTCCTCAGATATTATTAGGATTGGTAATCTATGGCGTGCACACACACATACAATTTGTTATAATAAAAATGCCATGAAAGAAAATGTAAACACGAACAATAATTATAATTTCAACAGCCATAAAAAGGATCAACGCGATACTAACTATATTTCTGAACTAGGTAGGTAGTGATGTAAAGCCATGCTAGCCAGGCCATTGCGCACTGCTCATGCACCCGATTATGCTCGGGTCGGCCCGCGGCTCATCAAGCAAAAAAATATCGGTGCGGTTTGGGTTTAGCCTGCACTGTTCATATGGGCTGCAAACCACAGACTTCTTTGATAGTCTATAGGTAGGTGGAAACTATAATAAGGAGTCAAGCATGAGAGAACAGCCCGAGAATCATGGGTATAACCAGTTAACAAAAAAACAAAATCTAGATCATTGTGAGAGTGAATTTATTGGCTGTAACATATAAAGATCACAGAAGTAAACATCTAGAACATTATGCTTCATAGTAAATCAGGTTTTCTTATAAAGTTTATACCCTTTTTGACAGCAGGTTACGTCGAGTAATTACCTGCAAAGGCTAATGGCAAACATGGAATAATCACCCTATACATAATCCTTTCATTGTACTTGAAATGCATGTAACTATCACTCATCCACTCACAATATCGTCATATAGCTCCTCTTGTTTAAACAAAATAACTCAAAAAGGAGTTAAAGTAATAGCAGCGTAGACATACTTATTCAATACTGTAAGCGTGTTAACTTCCTTAAATTACCAAGGTACAAGTTATTGGATAAAGTGACTAATTATGATGTTCCACTACTATACCTCCTAAGATGAAAGACACCTAGATAAGCTATGAAATACAGACACTTCTAATAGAGTTTAGTTCCCTCTCGGGCATTTAACAGACAAATACTATACCTGGAACTCCTACAGCACGTATTTGAAACAATGAATCTCTAGTGTATGAACTATCCGACAAATTCATGGATGCCTTCTATCCATGTGTCAAACCACTTGGATATATCTTGAAGATAATGTTGCCTATAGAGAAAGCTAAATAGGATAAACTTACTAGTTTTTTTGTACAGGCAACTAAAATCTAAGAGAGGAAGTGATATTTAGTTTTAATAGTTTATGTAGGTACTGTGTAACCGTGTTCCTGTGCAGGCTCTTAACATATAAAGCTCCTAGATATAACGCCTTTAAATCAATTATAGATGCACATTTTTTAAGGACATGTATCAATATATGCATATCTACATGTATGTATTATGGGGTAGTTCCTGTTATAAATCAGACATTAACGAGTTGTGTCCGTATTGTGAGGTGTTGTTTGGAATACAGTGTCCCATGCTTCATTAAAGACGAGCAGTATCATCACAAAGTCCATTAAACCATTCAATAAATTTATTATCAAAAAAATGAATGGAGAAATGAAGGATTGGAGAAGTATCATCATGCAGTTAGGCGAACAACTATCCAAGATCCCTACTAATAACTCAAACCATTACTTGATAAAAAGATTTTGAGTAAAAGAAAGATGCCTCACCAAATTGCAGCCATTTCGCTGTCAGGAATCTGCTCGTGAAGTGTCTCATAAAATATCCTCAAGGGGTCTCTCTGCAGTAAGAGTCAACGAGAAGTAGTTATTAAAAAGTGGCAGCTAAAATTTATCCACAGATGGAAAGATTCAGAAGAAATCGCACCTCTTCAGGTGGCTCATGCTTTTGTCCTGGCAAATCATAAACAGTTCTCTCCTTCCTCTGTTTCTTTACAGTGTTTCCTTTCCCTCCCGACTTCTTTTCCTCTACCTTACTCTTTTTTATTTTTCTTTGTTTATCACTCTATCCACAGGAAATATTGCACATTGAAGCATGTTAAATGTAATAGCCATTACAAATAAATAAATAAATAGCATAGATAATATCACAGAATCAGTTCCATTAGGTCCTTCAACGAGGCATAAGATATCCTAGCTTAACTATCAAACTACTTTGAAGGCGAATAATCTATCAAATTCAAAACTAGGAAAGTAGGTAATTATCCAATTAGTCTACTAAGTTTTCTTATCAATCTAGGATGCCAAGGCCATTATGACAAATTGACAGGCACACGCTTCCAATTATCCCATATTACAAAGCACTCTAAATTGATTGCTATGTCGTTAGTGCTTGTCTATTTTGACAAATCTAATGGTCAGACTGCAATTAACTCCAATACTGCATGATAATAAAAAGGACCTTCACTATCCTTAAGAGTAGCCACAGCTATTTTTACTTGAAAGCAACATGTTTTATCACTTTTTTGTTGGTGCTTAGTCAAACTCATGGCCACATGCATGTAGATACTAGCTTAAACTTGTTAATTAACTCGACTGATACTATTATATTTATTAAAAATCAACCTATCTTTATGCTGCTCTACAGAGTACATATACATGGATATTTTTACATATTGCCAAGGGAAGAGCAAAGGTGATTGGGTAAAAGCTATTAATGATGAAAACTTCATTCATCAAAACTCATAGATTAAATCATTTGATGGGTTGGAAGTGGACTTGGAGTACAATCTAATCAACTAAGATGGTCGATAGAATCTTCTTAGCTTTCTGGTTCATTAGGGTACTGAAGTTCATCCCAACTTCGAGAAAGAAAGATAGGAGTTAGAATTGAAGCGATAACGTCCTTGTTGGTGCATAGAAACACGACAATTACAATCAAGTCCAGCGTTTGAAGTTTATTCCTAACCAGAAAACACAACTATTTCATACCTAAAAAAGTAACAAGATATCTTTTCAACTAACCAAAAACTGTGTGCAAGCACACTTTCCTGCACTTTGAAGCTAGATCTAACATTTTTCACTCTTCTATTTAGCCCATTCTAACTAATCTGCAAAAACAGAGTGTAGTGATGCATGAGAATAAAATTGCAGACATGAAGCATAATTCTTTGAAAAATGATGAACTTGGAAGGTTGCAGATGTTATAAAATAAGAGAGATCATAGCTACATAAACGAATTAGACCGGTCACTTTTGCTCCTTATATGCTCCTTATACGTATCTTGAAGTGGCAACGTCATTCGCCAATTTATGCAACATATTAGCGGAACTGGACCTTGTGATGTTATAAAATCAAGAGAGATCATAGATACATAAACTAATTTAGACCGATCACTTTTGCTCCTTATACGTATCTTGAAGTGGCAACGTCATTCGCCAATTTATGCAACAAATTAGCGGAACTGGATCTTGTGTAACACTTGGTACATTTGGAAGGTTTTTTTTACCAAAGTTTAACAGATTATCTTATATGAATAATTAAAGAAAAAAAAACTTCATAGTTGAAAGACTCTGTTTACAGAGCAGGGGTAAACTTGTGCAACTTAAAAACCATCCAAAAATCACAGACCGAACTGACCGAACTTATTACCTTTTCTACACATAAACAAAGGCGGTAGATCAAATTATGATTCCAACTCCAGAGGTTTGCCCTTCTCAAGAGGAACCATTTCACAAGATATTGAAAATAAGGGTTGATTTGATCCAGCGACATTTACTATACCAGCAATTATTCACGTCGGGCAGTTTAAAAACTTCTTAAATCAACCAGATATTGACTTAAAAAAATAAATTCCCATTTCGGAAGTACCGATGAAATAGATATTGCTGATTAAATAAACAAAATTTTAAAACATAATAATCAGAAATCACAAAACAAACCTTCTCATGTTCTTCGTCGTCCGACGACTTAGGCTCCTCCTTCTTCACCTTCTTCTCCTTCAAATTCTATCCAAACCAAAACCAGATTTGAGAAAAGATTGAGAAGCAAGCATTTTCGAACTAACTCAAATCCAACATAAAATAGAAACAAATTAATGAATTGAGAGCAGCAAAATGAACATACCTTAGCGAAGGGCTTGTCATCGGAGCCGCTTTGAAGGTCGTTCTTGGGAGATTTTGATGAGGTTTTCTTCTTGAGCTTGGCGCGCGAGAGTGGTTGATCAATGTCGCTGTCATTCTCCTCCTTCTTCACTGTTTTCTTAGGTTTTGAGTCCGCCATTTGTTGATGCTCACAGCGAAGTGAGAGATTTTGTAGGTTTTGCAGTGGCGATCTTATTTGGGGGACTTACCGCTTACGTATCAACCTCTCTGCTGATTGTTTTAGATGAAAAAACTTTAGGAAAAATGCGTTTCAGCCCCCCTAAGTTTGGGGTCGCGCGATTCAGCCCCCCGAAACGCCACGTGGCGGCACGCGCGCGCCGCCACATCGGCGGGAAAACGCGTTTCGGGGGCTGAAAAGTCAATTTTGGGAAACGGGGTGCTGAAACGCAATTTTTCCAAAAACTTTTTATTTTAAATTCATTAAATTTTTACGATCCAAAAAATATATTTAGAAATATTTTTTTAAAAAAAAATTAATATAAAAAATATAAATCTCATCAAAATCTATAACTTTAATTTTTAAATTTTTTTTCAAAACATACTTATATGTAGGTGATTTGAGGCTCTAAAGTTTTAACAGATTAGTAAATAACCTATTAAGATTTGGAGTCTCAAAATATTTATGTAAAAGTACTTTTAAATTAACCTTAAATATGAAAATTATAGATCTCACCAAAATCTATAATTTTTATTTTAAATTTTTTTTTCAAAAAAAAATACTTGTATAGTAGCTAAAATACCTATATACGATTTACGAGAGAGGTGGTGATTTGTTAAAAGTTTAAGAGGAATGAGCTGATCTGGTATAGGTTTTAAAAATAGGAGCTGATCTGGTATTTATCCATCTTATTTTTGCCTCAGCAAAGCAATAGATGCAATTCTTGCTGTTGAATTCTCATCGAACGGTTAAAGAAATTGCCTCTTTATCCGCTGCATAAATTATATAATTTCGGTAGATAAAAGGAAGAAATTTTCATGGCGAGCACTGCTTTTATCCCTCAAAATTTCAAATACAATCATAATCATATATAATATATCATAATCTATATAGTATACATTCGATACACTTACTATTACTATCGACTGCATTGGAATCAATAGGATCTAAAAAATAACTTTTTCATTTTATACCATATACAAGAAAATTTAACTATAGATTTTCTAATCATTGCTTTAAGGGATAATATTCAAAGGAAATTTATTACAATGGTTAGACCATACAATTTTGGTGGTTCAACTATTTTAAAGCATCTTTCTTATTTGTTGGATGAGTTGAATACTATTAATTAGCCAAAGGTACACCCCCGCCCTCAGTTGGGGCGTCCGGGCGTTCGCCTCAGAAAGCGAACGCCCAGATTCGAACTCCGACGCGCACTCGTCCAATTTTCGGGTGGCTGTAGGATAAGTGCGACCGCTGAGTTTTCAGGCTGGTTGTGCGAAGGTAGTGGGCCCAAAGGGCTACTCTACTGTGTGGTCTGGGGGCGGACGTCACACCGAAATTTTACTACCTGATCACAGGCCGAGTCCAAAGTGATTTGATGTCTGTTGATTAGAAAATGGTCCTGATCGGGATCAAATAGGTTTCGCCTCGATATTTCAAAAAAAAAAAAAAAAAAAGCCAAAGGTTGTGGACCGGTGGTCCAATTGATCCACCCAATTTTTAATTTTAAAATGTTGCCTTTACAAAAAAGAATAAAAGTCGGAGACTTTTTTTAATAAATATGACGTTGAATGAGCCTCATGGCACAAAAATAGAAGCCTTATAAAGAAAGGCCATGTTGGCTCCGACCCAACTGGGCCGCGTTGGCAAGAGTCACTTATGATGGCAGGCTTGTAAGACAACCAAGCAACTAGTAATGATACAACAGCTGTCAGTTAACAATTTCCCGTTCTATCCACGAGCTGGCACCACGTTTGTCTACGTACACGGACATGTAAATGGTTCGGAAGTTCCCCCTCCACCCAGTCAGGACGTCAACTCATCATCCACAACAGCCATCTGACGGCAAATACGTAGAGAAAGACTCCCAGACGGCTCTAGGTGAAGAAGCCAACATGGGCTCAACGATTGAATGTCGACCCCTTACCTCATCCTCTGGACCTCTTCTATCACATCACGGTTAATTTATGCAATTAATGAGATGATGGTCAAATGAGACTATAAATTTAACACATGAAAAGTCAGAGAGCAAAACAATTTGCCTGAGTTATGAGACAAAGCACACATACAGAAATATCCTTATGAGGAAAAAAAAAGAATTTCTTTTTAATATTTTTAAGCGAGCCCAAAAAGTCTATGGCTTCCTTCTCATTACTCTCACCAACAATAACTATTAATGGAGTTCACATCATTTACTCAAATGGACATAGGTGTATAGGATGTTGAACCACGTAAATTGTTTGTCTATTTTGCTTTATTACTTGCATAACCATGGTCTTGAAATCCAGCTGAGACACATAAACGATGCATAACCTGGCATCGTCAATATATTCTAAGCTTAAAATTAAATAAATCAGATTTATATTTTAATTTTGGGCAAAATATTTTTTATTAGAGTTTATTTGAATAACATAAGAATTAGTTATTCCAAGTGCCAACAAGAAGAGAGGGGATCATGAGTTAAAAAATTACGCAGACTATATGCTTAAGAGAATAGTTTTTATAATCTAATAAATTTTATATAATATAAATACTATATTTATGATAAAATATTAATATTAGCATCTTTGCTTTTCATTTACTTTCCTTTTTTTATGGCCCAAAAAGAATAAGAATCGGCGTTAGCAGATAAAGGATGATGTACAATTGAGGAGGAAAGAGAGGAGATGAATAAAGTTACAAACTAAACAGTAATTCAAATATAAGAGTGCAAATATCTTCAGATTTGAAAGATCTTGGTTGTACAAAAAGGAAATCCAAGATCATATACCAAATTTAAATGTTAGATATCTCAGTGCAAATTTAAAGAAATGGAAGAGATATAAAGATGGGAAATTTAAGTGAAGAAAATATGAGCTTTTGAAAATCAGGTGGACCAAATGGCAGAAACAGGAGTGCTGGATGAAGATGAGCATATTCAAAGAAAGATTCTAAAAAAGAAATTACATTTAATTCTACTTCTTAATGTCACAAGGGAGACGTTTGACACTGCTTAATGTCCTTTTGTTTGTTTCCAAAGTGGGGAACAAGAGAGTTGGATAAGATCAAGCTGAACTTTTTCTGGATGAATTATAAAGATGGTGAATGCATCCATACAATTAGTTGGAAGAATCTCTGCATACCGCTTGAAAAGGGAGGATTAGGTAACATCAATGCAGAAACAAAATATAGCACTCGTAGCGATGTGGCTATGAAAATTTAATGTAGAAGAGGTCAAAAAACATGGTGGAAGCTCGTAGAACAGAGATACTATAAGAGAAGACCTATCATTTTACAGATAAAAAACAAAGTGAAACTTTCTTCCTGGTGAAAGAAGTTTTAAAAAGTCAAGCAGCATTCCCAAAAAAATAGTGAATGGAAGATTGGTGATGGAAAGAGACTAAAATTTTGGAAAGATGTTGGATGCAAGGGCAACCAGTAGCCACCGTTTTGCCGGACTTTTGTTAGATAGTTGCAAGCAGAAGGCAACTTTAGCAAATTATTACAGATATGACGGAGTGATTGTTGTATGGATGATTATACTCAGAAGAGCTTTAAATGGCGCCGAGTAGATCCAAGTTTGGAATCCACTGAACAAATTGCAAAACATCAAGTTTAATAATGGGCTATATAGATTGCAATGGAGGTGGGATCCAAGACGACAATTTTCCGTAACATCTTTTTATAAATGCATGAGGAATGGTGGCATAAAATGCTTAAAGGAAAAGCTTCCTATAGCAGACTTACTATTAAAAAAAATAAAGGCATAACAGATATGTGTGTTTGTGCAACAACACGGATGAATTGACCAGTCATATATTCTTATTGTGTGCTTTTTTTACTAACTCTTTTTGGCTATATTGCATGTTCCATTTCAATATAATATCATTTCCACAATCTTTTAGCTAATGGCATGACTGGGTGAGGAAAGATACACGACTTGCAAAAAAAGTTTATTTTATTTTATGGTTTATGGCTGTTGATTTGGCGGGAAACAAATCAGCGGATGTTCCACCAAAAATGTTATATTTGAAGAAAATTTTTATGCGAAATTCTATTTCTTTGCTATGCATGGATAGATTGCAAATACAAAGAAGGCGGCAAAATGACATCTTACAACTAAGTTAAATTGAGGTTGAACCATCCTGGGATGAGATTGATGATTGCGAAGAGGAGCAAGAATTGGAACTATAAGAATTTTATTTTCACAATTTATAATTTTTTATCTTGTTTATCATTTTATCAGCTGGGGTTATATTTTGTACTTAGCAATTTATAAACAGATTGTCAATTTTATTCTGCTTATTTTTTGAATTCTGTGTATTTTGCATACTAAGTTTACAACCAGCAGACGATGTGTGTCTTATTTTTTTTAATCTGGTCGAGGTCATTGCTAGAATCCTTCAAATCAATTTATTTTAGAGATGCCTTCTTAAAAGAAAAAATTATATACTCTAAATCGAGATAGAATATTGGCATTTAGAGTTCTAATCCCACATGCTCATACGTACCATATTAAGGTACGCACAAGCGTATTGTACTACAGTATGCCGAGTAATGCCAAAGTAATATTTTGGAATATTTTTGTAAAAAATTTTAAAATAAAAATTGTTAATTTTAATGAGATCTATAACTTTAGTATTTAATATTTTTTCAAAAAAAAATTTAAATTTGCTAAGATGTTGAAGCCCAAAATATACTTAGAAGTATTTATTAAAGAAATTTAAACACATATAGATTTCATTAAAATTAATAATTATATATTAAAAAATTTTCAAAAAAATAACTAAAGATAGAGACCGGATCCCCCAACCACGGGGGATCTCCTATGGTATAAATCTGGACAGTTTATCGGCCCAGTACGTATCTCAAAATTTTTAATTAAATTTTTATCAATTTATTTGACCTATTTTTAAGAAAATTTTGAACTACAAAGTTGTAAATTTCGATGTGATCTATAACTTTGCAGTTGAAAGTTTTTTTTAAAAACTATCAAATATTATGTCAAAATGATGATCAAACATTATATTAAATACCTATTTGTATATTATGATTATTGCTCATATAAAGTTAGTTTTATTTTACTATATAATTTATTTGTAACTAATAAACATAAATTTGAATAATACATTTCGTAAAATTTTACATAAAATATTAAAATTTATCTTATTAAAATATATGATCTAGATATTATATAAACTTTAAGTGTTATATTTGTAAGATAATTTTAGGTATAAAAAATATACCGCAGATAATTTTTCTTCAAAAGTTTAATATTCAATAACAAGTTTTACAGTTTGTAAGGTAATAAATAGTAGAAATCCAAACTCAGTGGGCCTAAAAATAAACGCCAGAGCCCATTTATCTTTTAGGCCGCAATCCTCTATCTAAATCAATCTCCTCGCCTGTTTCAGCGACCTTCTCTCCAGACCAATTTTTTTCAGCCTATTGAATCGCCCCCTCCCGTGATTGCTCTGCCTCCGGCTTCCGATCCCGCCGCGAGCGAGGTATGTATGAACGCCTTTGGCGCCTTAGTTTCACAGAGTCTGGGCAATTGACACCACTGGCTACATAGTGGATCCGCCCATGGATTTATTATACCTGGCTTTTTAATTATTCGGTTCCTTTTACAGAATTCTTATTTTAATGTTAGCGAGATGAGTTTTGAGCAGTAAATTTTCAAATAAACATGACTTCGTGTTCATTCTATTCTATCTATATGATTTGAAGTTTGAACTTTATTAAACTTATGGCTTTTTTTGTTGTTCTTTGAGCATATGCATGTTTATGTAGTTTTTTAATTGGGAATTATGCTTAGGATGAAGGCTAAAATTGAAGAACTGAATGTTTGTTTGCTAGTTTGTTTTTAAAGTGTTTTTATTTTAATTGTTTCCTTTCACTACTTTCTCTTAGAATTCTGGTTTTGTGTTATTGTGTATAATTGGTTTGCTGCATCATATGTTATGAACTTTTTCTGTATTGTTATGAACATTCATATGCTGAGGTGGACCGTCTATGCTGTCAGGTAAAAATGGATTTACAGACAGAGAATCGCCTAGCATCCTTATTAATGGAAGAAGCTCGGAGATTAAGGCAGCAATCTGAAAAAGAAGGAGTCCATGTTTATCTGCAGAGGAATGTAAGGTGCCGACCAAACTCAAGATTTCTCACTGCCACTGTTCTTGGAGTTGAACAAGGTTAGTCCATATCAGATGGGAAGTGCCAAAAAAATTATGTTCTGGATTAGACATTGAAGACTTGATTTTTCTGTTTTCGTGGCTGTTATGTTGAATATCTAAATGCTTCTCATTGGTTCTTTTTTAGCAAACCGAGCGGTAGAAGTTAGTGAAATGTGGCATGCTAGGGAGAAGGAGGTGGAACTGGACGCGAAGCTGAAGGGCAAAGCCAAAGACAAGGGAAAATGCAGAAGAGACAAGAACTGTAATTCCCCAAGACCAAGTTCTTACTCTAGGCTCAAAACACCCAAGAGAAGATATAATGCATCTCAGTCGTCCGGTAAGCATGATGATGACGAAGGTTATGGCTTGAATGAGGATGATGGTCTTAGTGATGATGAAGTTGAAGAGTTCCTTCATTCAAGGTAACAATTCCATATATACTACGTATAGTTAGTAAATAAACATTGTTTAATGAAGCACTGTGATCAGTGCCACTCCCCTCAGTTTTTCTCACCAAAAAAAAAGTCGTTAGTTTAAGTTTACTGGCTTTTTGCTGGCTAAACTAGTCTGGAAACAGCAAGCTTGTTTTCTATATACTTTGTTACTCCATCGCCCTATCATCCTGTAAGAAAATGGATTATGAGCAACGTTTTCTTTGCCGTGCCGAGCCGAGCTTTAGTAAATCTGAAACTCAAAATGTTCCAATTGTGCCGATCCCTATAAATTTTTATTTTTAAAATATTAAAATTATTTAAATAATAATAAAAAATATTAGTTAAAACACTAAATTCAAAAGTCGTAGGTAAATAATATATAATTTACTGTCATATAGAGTGTCGATGTGGCTGATAGAAGAAATCTGTAAAATTCAAAGCAAAATAAAAAAAATTAAAAAAAAATTATGTGCCAACTGGCATGGTTGGCACGGGTGGTCGGCACCGAGATGGATCCGGGTGATACGGACCACTTCAAATTAGGAATGAGAATAATTTGGAGTTTCAGAATATTTAGTATGAGATATAATTGGATATTGTAGTAGAAGATATATTAGGAGATTTACTAATATAGTAGGAGATATATTTTTTACTATTTCGTAATATTTTCTTTATGAAAGTATATTAGTATTTATAGGGATTATTGTATTAGGTTTTTATCATTGAATAAGAGAGTATGTTTTATCTATCTCTTCCATCTCTCTCCTCCAAACCCAATTCTCTCATTTGCATCTTTCTTTCTACCCTCAATATTTTCCACCTCCCTTTATCATCCTCATTTCATAGCAATTGGTATCAATAATCATGATCTATGGCAAAGTGTAAGAAGCAAGCCGACACCATTGAGGATCTCACAGACATTCCCCTGACCGGAGCGCTGATGAAAGCGACTGCTGTCGCCGTTGGATGGATTGCTTCTCTTCCTGAACCCGCCGCAAATAATGCTAGCATTGAGCAGATGTTGCCGGCCAAGCTTTTGGCCCAGACTCAGAGTGCCCAGCAACAACAAAAATTGATGTTTTCCCTAACAGGCCTATTTCAACCCAGACACCCATATCCTATTCGACAGCTAGCCTAATGTGGCCCCCAACCCAAACTCGCTCGGACTGACTCCTCAACTAGCGCCACCCTCTGTCATGTCTTCTTCGACGATGCTTACCGCTGCCTCCAGCCACTTACTCACGCCGCCGATCACAACACAAGCTATTCCCCTTCCAACTGCTGTTCCGGCCGCTAGCACACCTTGTGGCACTCCCAGCTTTCTTGCCTCCTCCAAGTCGGTCACTTCCGCTGGCAATTGCGACGTTCAGCATCAACAACTATACCACCGTGCCTTATCTCTCTGGCCATTATGGTTTTTCGTCTCCACTTCCATTGTACCTACCGCTACCACCGACCCCGACTTTCTCTGCCGCTCCTCCCGCTTCACTTGACCACCCTATTGTGAGTTTCACCTCCACTGCAACTGCTCCTATCCCATCTAGTTACTATTGATTACAGTCAACCTCCTTATTCTCGCAACTATCGTGCGGGCTACCCATCCTTTTCGGGATCAGTAACCGAGTGAATGTCTATTCCAATTGGAAAAGTATTTTCGATACTAATGTACCGCTTTGGACGGCAGATTGGCTATCATAGCAATGCACCTTACCGGTGAAGCTGATCGTTGGTACCAAGGTTTTGAACAAGAATATCCCTCGCATAATTGGCAGGAGTTTAAATCAGCAATGCTTCAACGCTTTGGACCTTCTACTTTCGCCGATGCACCAATTGCTTTAAAAGAGCTTCGACAGATGATTCGTTGAGCAGCTACTAAGCTGCTTTCGAAGACCTCAAGGCACGTCTCCCTCCATGTCACGAACCTTTTTTAATAGGACAATATGTTGGGGGATTAAAACAAAAAATTAAATTACAAGTTCAGGTATGGAAACCCGCAAATTACAAGATGCCTATATACTGGCACGACATTTTGAAACAATTGTGGCACTAGAAGAATCATTTATTTACAATCTACACTGATTGCACCCGCCTAGACAACCTTCAATCTCATCCATTGAACCTACCAGCATTATACAAACTTCCCCAACCAGCTTTTCAACAACATCAACATATCCACGTCGAGAGAAAGGACGGACTCTGTTGGCACTGCAAGGACAAATGGATGCCTGGACACCGTTGCAAATCCAAGCATTTGCTACATGGCGGCTGATGATCAGAACAGTCTTCACGAACCTTTCGACCTTGCGGTCAAGGTCAATCTCCTAATATGTCTTCTACTATACTATCCAATTCTATCTCCTACTAAATATTCTGAAAATCACCTAATTAATTATCATTTCCTAATTTGGAGCGGTCCAAACTAGGCTGTTATCGTTGGATAAGAAAGTATGTTTTATTTATCTCTCATCTCTCCCCTCCAAACCCATTATTCTCCTATGTATCTTTCTTTCTCCCTCAATCTTCTCTACCTTCTTCTATCATCCTCATTTCATATCACCAGGGTGCCGCAGGCACGTAAAACCATGATTATGAGGCAATGAGTAGTTGCCAAATTTTGCATTAGCAGTTACTCAAGTCTCAAAGTTGATTGATGAAATTGTGTGTAGACTGTAGATATCAACGCAATCAGACATATACTTAAGTGAACTCAGGCTGTCCTTTTTATGTATATGCTTAGCAGCATTTCTTAATCTATGAACCAGTGAATTTGAGAGACGGATTCTATATTTTTTTTTAAAAAAAGAAGCAAACTTCAGAATGGATGTTGTAAAGAGCTCCTTAATCTTTTACTTTTTGATGATATTGAAATGTTTGTTCAATAGGTGTCTTTTGCTCGAGTGATTTTAACTCCCCAGATATTTGGTGCTATTATGTCAGGGCAAAGAGGGGCAGAGGTGCTGTAGGCTCACGAATGGATGAACCTGGCCCCTATCTTCCATCCACAGATCCTACCGTCAATGAGCGGGAATCGGAACCTGATGGAATTAGAGAAGAGTGGGAAAAACATATTATTGGCCCTGAGAAGCCCAGCTTTCTTAAACATCGCGAGTGGAAAAGAGATGCTTATATTATCTCTGGCAACAATTATGACATGTGCAGTACGATAAAGGATGCGGTTAGTATATCCAGCTCAGAAAAGGATGCATCTGCCTCGAAAAAGCATTCTTCCAAGGACAGATCGAGGAAGGAGAAGAACAAAAAAAAGAGGAAAGAGAAGAGATCAAAGCATCACCACCACAAGAGGCATAGAAAAGACTAGATAGGCACTATGACCTGTATAGAGAATTCTGCAATAGATGGATTCAACATGCTGCATGCAGATCGAATGGTTGAATATTGTTATATTTTATGATTTAAAAAAAAAAGAAGAAAATGTTAAACGTGTCGAGTCCGCGTCTGCGAATGTCCGCTTGTCGAGTTCGTCAACTGTAATTTAAGTTTGCTGAAATGTGAATGAAATGGAGCTGTTGTAACATCCTCAGGGAGAATTCTTCTAGCTGTATGGTTTATGTAGCTTTCCATTTGCTACCTGATTTCATTATTGTAGAATAACAACGTTTTCTTCTTTAAGGAAAAAAAAAAAGTATGCAGATATTCTTGAAAATGTATCTTTTTATACTTGTTAAGAGGAAATTTAAAAAAAAAATCAAGTTTTCTATTTAATTATATAAAAGGACCACCTATTTTTAAGAAAATGGATGAAATGCTATGATATAAACCCAGAATGATTAAACACATCTCTTAGTCTTTCTTTTCCTAAGTTACTTCTTATCATTAAATTAACCTTTTGCTGTAATGACTTAATCAGTAACTTGTCTAGCCTATTTACTTGATCAGGTAACTAAACACTCCTCAATAAAAACAAAATAAAACAAATATATATGTATATACATATATATATATATATATATATATATATAACAAAAATACGTGGCATAAACCAATAAGTGTTGTATAAACCAACCTCCCCTCTTTCCTTCCCGCGGCTTATCTAATCCACGCACCTTCAGCTTTCGAAGCAGCGGCGAAACGAAACTTTAACCCCCGGCGAATATCTCCGGCTATGCACTCCTCCGACCACCTCCTCATCTTCCACATATAACGTCACATCTTACCCACACCTGACACCGCTCGCCGGCGCTGCCGCTAATGGCCCTTATCGCGCCGCCCTCCACGAGGGTCATATGCGCCAACCCCATCATTCTCCGCCGCGACACTGTTCGCTCATCCCCGCGGCGACGAAGAATTCACTTCTTAAATGCGGTTAGTTTATTTTTGCTTAGATGTTTACTACTACTTTCTTTTTTAATTACTCACGTATCTAATTAATTATGGTGTCTAAACAAGATAGCTTCTTGCTTATCTTATCTTTCTGTCTTCTAAATAAAAAGTTGTTCATTGGCTTGTGCTTGTTGTTGCTATTGGAGTGCATAGGTCAGTTTTTTCAGTGGTTGCAATTATAGCTTATTGCAATGTTACTTTGAAGAAATATATTCTTGTCAAATATTCAGAGACTAGTTCTTATTTATATATTACAATTGGATTAGACATGAAGTGGCTAGTGAGACAGTTGGAGTAGCATAGTGCCACTAGAGAGCAAGATGAGATAACATTGCTTAAGGTGGTTTGATCATGTAAAATATAGACTAATGAAAGTGCAGGTTGTGTGAAAAAGTATGTGGCAGTAATAATAATTTATTGATATAAAACTACATATAGTATGTAAGCCTAGTCTTTTAACTATGAAAAAAAGAATTATAAACCCGCTTAACGAGAAATCCTAATAAAATAAACTCTTATCAAATAAAATCCTACCTACCTATCTCTTGTGCCAAATAAATTTATGGTTCCACACGTCCACTCAAATTTGTGCCGCGAACCATAAGTTTGATCAACAATAATTAAGAAAAAATATAAGATATGCTTAAAGATGATCGTGTCTCAACAAACAGCCAATTAGTTATATGTCAAAGGGTATAGGCCAAGGGAGCTATAGACCGAAAAAACGATCAAGAAGTTATGGCCAAGAGCTAAAAATGATGAACGCACAAGAAGCTAGCTGCCAAGGAGCTATAGGTTATGAAATAACTAAACGATCACACGACAATATTAGATTCGACGTTGAAATATATGAGGAAGAAAAGTACAACAACGGTTGATTCATGCCAATAATTTCTTATAGTTCTAATAGGTTGGTAGGTGTGAGGTGTTGTATATGATCACTGTCAAAAGAGGGAGGGGAATCCCTAATCAGAGTTTTTATAGAAACTCCGAGACCTCATTTTTCTTGAGTTGTATGAAGTCGTGTCTCTAAATAGGCCAAAGTTGGCATACAAATATAGTAGTCTCTTATAGTTCTATAAATAAGAGACTAGGCTTCTTGCTTATCTTATCTTTCTGTCTTCTAAATAAAAAAGTTTGTTCATTGGGTTGGTGCTTGTTGTTGCTATTTGAGTGCATAGTTCAGTTCTTTCAGTGGTTGCAATCATAGCTCATTGCAATGTGTCTTTGAAGAAATATATTCAAAGACTAGTTCTGATTTATATATAGGATTGGATTAGACATGAAGTGGTTATTCAGACAGTTGGAGTAGCATAGCGCCACTAGAGAGGAAGATGAGATGACATTGCTTAAGGTGGTTTGATCATGTGAAATATAGAATAATGAACGTGTAGGTTGTGTGAAAAAAAATATGTGGTAGTAATAATAATTTATTGATATAAAACTACTTACAATATGGAAGCCTAGTCTTGTATTTATAGAACTACATAACTTGCTGACTTTAAAAATTTTTTTTTGTAAACCCGCTTAACAAGAAATCCTAATAACATAAACTCTAATCAAATAAAATCCTACCTACCTAGTTCTTGTGCCAAAGAAATTCAATAAATTTATAGTTTCAACACGTTCGCTCAAGCTTGTGCCACGAACCCCAAGTTTGACCAACAATAAATTAAGAAAAATATAAGATATGCTAAAAGATAATCGTGTCTCAACAAATGGCCGATAAGCTATATGTCAAAGGGATATAGACCAAGGCAGCTATTTACCAAAGAACGATCAAGAAGCTGTGGGCCAAGAGCTAAAAATGATGAACACGCAAGAAGCTAATTGCCATGGAGCTATAGGTTATGAAATAACTGTATGATCACACGACAATATTAGATTCTACGTTGAAGTATATGAGGAAGAAAGTACAACAGCGGTTGATTCATGCCAATAATTTCTTATAATTCTAATAGGTTGGTAGGTGTGAGGTGTTGTAAATGACCACTGTCAAAAGAGGGAGGGGAATCCCTAATCAGAGTTCTCATAGAAACTCCGAGACCTCATTTTTCTTGAGTAGTATGAAGTCATGTCTCTAAATAGACCAAAGTTGGCATACAAGGATCTACATAGCAAAGTCCCCCTAGCAGGAAAATGTTGTTTGTTGTTGTTCTTTCTGTAGAGGATTATTATCACCAAGTTTCTTAACCGTTTATAGGGAGAAATGGTACGGGAGTTTAATGTGTTGTAAGTTGCCTTTATTTTGAAGTCAGGATACAGAGTGCTCTTAGATGCCTAATTTTTTTATAGATATAGCTCAAAATTTTCATTGCCGATATGCTTGTTCTTGTCTTCAACTTGTATCAATGACCCATATTTGTTTAATAAATGCTAGCAGTTAAAATATTCCTTTATTTATTGGAGCAAAGCAGGTATTGGATGTGGAAAAGGATAGAAAGAGTGTAATTGTGAAGTTTCGGCCAGGTAAATTTTAAAGTATAATAAGTTATGTATTTGCCTTTTAGCATATCTTATATTTTGTCTTAATTTATTGTTAGTCAATCTTATGAAATTTCTCTTCAAAAGTCATACTTCTAGACTTCCGCTCTTGCATCGATTGAGCTGTTTCTTTACGTTTAATTCAAGTGACTCCTTGTGAAGGTTAAGATTTAGTACAACTAATCGATAACGTCAACTATTTCCACTTAGAGAAAGCATAAGGATCACTTTGTTGGAAACAAATTGAAGTTCCAGATAGTCTGCACATGAAAAGCTGTTATGGATAACAAAACGTATTGCATAATACATCGTCTGAGTTATAGGTTGTTCCTTGGGGCCTATGACAATAGGTAGAATATATAATGAGTGATAAGTATGAAGCTTCCTGTCTTATGCACCGTGGGAGGCTGCACGTAATTTAACAGTGATGCACTAATCCGTGAGTGTTGTATGCTCAATGAGTTCATCTGTTCTATTAGTTTAGTTCAAGTGAAAGTTTCTCGAAGACTGTCTTGCAGCAGTTTAATGTTATTAGACAAACCTAGAATTATACACAGCATCGTTATACTGATTTTGCTTTTGAATAGGTGAAATATGAAATTCCTAATTAACCACTTTATGTAGCATCAGACATGAAAATATGCTTGAATAATCATTGTAGCTTCTTTCGTCCTTCTTTTGTAATTTTTCTCATAGAGTTAGTTTGAATCAAAGCAAGTAGCCTTCACAATTTTACTCAATACTTCATATTCCAATTTATGGACTTTATTAAGTGTCGCGTCACTTGTGAATTGCACTGTTGTTTCTTCCCTAAATGCTTGCTTATAAAGGGGACAGATTTATCTATCTTCATTGTTGCAGGCAATCTGAACATCCTATCTTGTGAAGACAGAGAATATGACAATAAAGTATTGCGACATGTAGCTATGAGTTCTTGTGGAATAAGTTCGTGGTTGAGTTTCCCTTGTGCAGCAAAATCAAGTGCAGTAGTACAAACAAACATGGTTTACGAGACCGCAGAGCTTTTTGAACTTGGGATACAGCTGACATACTTGCTAATTTTGTTGGGATTGCTTGGAGTTGGAACCTTCTATGTCATTCGCCAAGTCCTTGTTCGTAGAGAACTTGACCTTTCTGCTAAAGAATTGCAGGTAATGTCTTGGCAGGGTGTAGCATGTTGAATGTTATATCTAATATCTTTAATTCTTGTTATCTGCTGTAATTTTGGCCTTTCTTTTAGTTCTATTAGATATTGAACAAGAAGGTTGAAGGGGGGAAAAAAAAAAGGATAACTGAAAAATGAAAATTCGATGTTAGGTACTAAGTCAGTAGTAGAATTATCATTGATTGAGATCTAGGAACTGGATAATCATCTGTGATTGTTATCCATCTCACTTCTTCTCAAAAAAGAAAAGCCTGTTTTTGTTATTGCTTCGTGACTGTTGCATTGACTTGACTTCTTTCTAACTAGTTATTGACAGAGAAACTACACTCTACCCCAATAAAACCTGATGCTTAGATAAGGTATTTATTTAGGATCTGGGGAAAATTGAGTTGTTTTCTGATTATTGTGCTCGTAGTTATTCCCGGCAGTTTGAATCATTTGAATATGAGACGCTTTCCTTCGATCTAAGGAAGTTTGCTTCTTACGCTCTTTGGTTCCTGTATTGTTATCTGTTTGTAGATGCTGCTCATTCTGTTGATTCAATCTTCAGGAACAAGTTCGAAGTGGTGATGCTACGGCAACTGAGTTATTTGAGCTTGGTGCAGTTATGCTAAGAAGAAAGTTCTATCCAGCAGCAATTAAGTATCTACAACAAGCAGTTGAGAAATGGGACCGGGATGATCAAGATCTAGCGCAGGTGAGATATGATTATCTTCTGATGTTATAATCGGAATTGCAATGTACTCTTCAACCACGAATTAAGCAACATTTAAAGTGCCATCAGTTACTGCAATTTAAAGGTGCAAACGACTGATAAGCAACACATGATATCGTAATTTATCAGCATAACTTTATTCCATAAGATTCTATATATTATTATGCATCTTTTCTCTTTTTTTTTGTTTTTTTTTTTGGGTTAAAGGTTATAGGCTCGTTGATAACTAGGTATTTTACCAATCTTGTGTCAGAGTGCGTCAAACATATTTGTCATGTATTGATGTCCTACATGAAGTAAATCTTTTTATCTTTTCCTCTTTTTTGTTCTTTTCCCAAAAGATCTAGATGTCCTAAGTTTGTAGTTTCCAAAAAATTATGAACTGTGAAGTATGCACTGCTCGAAAGTGAACTATTTGATGAATTTTGATCGCAAATGGGATTATGATGCGGTTGCGCCCAAATGCATTTTCTTGAGGAACTGTGAATGCATATGTGATGCAGAATATAATGCTCATAGCATCATAGTAGAAGGTTTTTCAAAAAATGTTTTGGATGGTTCAAAAAGATTGTTTGATCCGTCCCGAAACATCTTTTCAAGGAACTTCAAAATTGTAGAGCACAACGTAATACACTGCTCTTGTATTCAAAAAATTTTCAAAATACGTATTTTAGGTACATCCACACTGTAATCTCATGGACTCAACCCCGTCGGATCAGTTTCCTATTTGACATAAGTTTATTGACTTTTGGATGGATTTTTGGAGTTGTAATACTCTCTTTTCCTTTGCCTTTGAGCTCCATGACATTTGGCTGAAGCTCTGTTCATCAACATTCAACCAGGTATATAATGCTCTGGGAGTGAGCTATGTCAGGGACAACAAGCTTGACAAAGGGATTCAACAATTTGAGAGTGCAGTGAAGGTTCAACCGGGCTACGTAACAGCTTGGAACAACCTCGGCGATGCATATGAGAAAAAGAAGGATCTGAAAGCCGCATTGAGAGCGTTCGAAGAAGTGCTACTTTTTGATCCGAACAACAAGATTGCACGACCAAGGCGCGATTCGTTAAGAGATCGAGTAAAGATGTACAAAGGTGTCGCTGTTAAATCGGACGAACGGTAAATCGGTCTACTTTTTCGTATGTAATTGCCTCAGTAGTTTTGCTACTCTTACTACATGCTGGTTCTATGTTTTTTTTTTAGCGAGTTATGATTCTGCAAACTTCAAATAGGCTAAGTTATACTTAAATTTGAGGCAATGTATACTAGCTTTTCTTTTTCTTTTTTTTTTTAAAAATTTCGGTTCTGTTATTTTTTTTTTTTTGCTTGAAAAGACCGTTATAAAAAAAAATAACAAAACCAAAAGAAAAGGAGGTAGGAAATGGGAGAGAGAGAACAAAAAAGTATCAAGTAAGAGGGACTGGAAAAAGGGACCTTCTTTGCAGTGAACATCATCTGAGGTCTCCCTTAAAAGTTGTGTAGGCAAAAAAAGAGAGAGAGAGGAAGAAAGAGCAGAAAGAGATATAAAGGTATGGGAGTAATGATTGATAATTCCACCAACCAATGATGTTTTTCTTAGGCTACTATCTATTATATTCTTTCAAAGATTAGCACAAAGAATTTATATTTGGAGCAATAATTCTATGGGACTGTTAAACAGACCATTTTGTGAGACTATTTTTATGACCATTTTAACGCAAAGAGTATAAGGTTTATTAAAATATATCATTTTCTAGTTTAATTTCTTTTCAAAATATTAAAAGTTCTCTTAAACTCTTCCAGAAATGAAATGGTGGGCAAGGTTTTTTATTTTATATTTTCGACACAATCTTTTTAATATTTTGTTTTTAAAAAATTTTGAATTAGAAAGTATAATTAAGCTTCTCACGTTTCTCACGTGTCTTTGTATTCTTTTGGAAACAAATTAGAACAACATAAATAATAGATTAGCTACCCTTTTTATCTCTGATTTTATTATTCTATTATCCATTTATTATCCCTTTAAATAGAAAATGTGGGGATTAAAAGCAGAGGATGGTTGGTTGATCCCCAACACACCAGCAAGGGGTCAAAGCTGCTGTTGGCTCTCCAGTAACATACTATTTTTATGTAATGCTCATTTCATCTCCTCTCCCTGTATTTTTTTAATTTTTAATTTTTATATTTTTTATTTTTTGAATTCTTTCTTTCTTTGGCTAACGCCGCCACCTCAACGCATTCAAAAGCATATCCATTACACAGCAACAAAGATGGACCTAGTGGGCGGGGATGCTTCCGAATTTCATAGGTTATCAAGGGTTTAAATGTATGTGCACATAACCGCTAACTTACGGAGGATGTTTTCAGAAATTCGAACCTATACTAGTCCGATAAGATGAGAAAGCTCATACTACCGCGCCGCTAAGCTCACTCTATCTATCAGGCAAAAATAGCAGCACCAAATATACGAAATGAAAATGAAACGACCGCCATAGATGACTCCACTATGGAATTGAATATTAAGGCCAGTGGAAATTAAGGCTCTAGACATACTTTCTACTGTAAGTAGATATATAGAAATGCATCGAATTCGTGTGTTTGCGAAAGCGGATCGGTTCTTGCGCTCGTGCTCACGTCCGTCGGCAATATTCCGGCGAATTTCGATGAAATCCTACGGTCTTGTCGATAGCGATGACGACTATTAAAGCCGCTCTCTAGCATATCCTTTAGCTTCACAGTTATTATGTGGCTTAACCTAAATTTTTTCTCTCAATATTCTTAGTGGAATTTGATTGATGATTGCTTTATATTGACCGAGTCCACATACTAAAATAGACAAATATTCTACTTTGAACAGCAGATAATAATGGGATAATCCTTGTTCAGCTCTTGCTTTTAAAACATCTACTAAGTCAACCCCTCTACTTTGTACGTTTTCATTTTGCTCCTTCCTCGAAAGTAGTGTCATACTATATTGACTGTTGTATCAATATTGTTTGAAAAATTTTTTAACATAAAGATTATAAATTTTGATGAGATCTATAATTTTTATGTTCAATATTTTTTAAAAAATATTTTTAAATTGGTATTTTAAAGCTCTAAAATATTAACAAATTTTAAATTCGACCCTTTAATTCGCTGAAATTTAGAAACTTCAAAACATTAATTTAGAAGCTAAAAGTGAATAGTGAAAATTATAGAGCTGAATCGGATGAACTTTGCCCAAGAGGACCTGTAAAAAAGGGAGCCGGCTCCCCTGGTGCGAACGCACCAGGGTGTAGGAAATCCGGCGGCCGAGATCGTGCCACGTTACCGATTACGGATCACGAGACATCAGATAAAATTTTCGTTCGCTTATTTGACCTATTTTTATGTGTTTTTAGGAAAAATTTTGAACTACAAAATTATAGATTTTGATGTGATCTATAACTTTATAGTTAAAAATTATTTAAAAAAATGCCAAACGGTATGCCAAAAAGATAATCATAAAGTATGATTATCTTTTTGGTATAACGTTTGGCATTTTTTAAAATAATTTTTAACTACAAAGTTATAAATCACATCAAAATCTACAACTTTGTAGTTCAAAATTTTTTCTAAAAATACATAAAAATAAATCAAATAAGTGAACGAAAATTTTATCTGATGTTTCGTGATCCGTAATTGCTGACGCGACGCGATTTCGGCCGCTCAAAAGCCTACACCCTGGTGCTAACGCACCAGGGGAGCCGGCTCCTAAAAAACGCGCCTGATAATGATAGAACATGGTACTTGATAATGCACGCCTTGGGTTCAAACAACCCAAAAAAAAAAGGAAAAAAGAAAAGTAAGGTAATCATGTAAATTTTATAAAGAGATAAATTAGCATTTCTTTGATAATATGCTCACTTTAATTGCTCATTTAAATTTTTATCACATAGAGACTAAAATACACCGCTAGTATAATGGGGAAATTCAGTTTGTATTTAAATTTGCAAGTCTTACCAAATCTTCTCCACAAACTAATTTTTTTTGTTCATATACACGACGACGGATGATAAATAAATAATAACGTGCAAAAGCTAAACCGTTTAATAGAACGGACAATTACATTGCAATCACTTCATATTTTTTTAACATCACTTAAGTTATCTTAATTCCCACTTTAATTTTTGACATTTTTTAATATATTTATAATATTTTTAATGTATTTTTAACACCTCCTGCAAACATCCGACATCTTATATCTTGACATCTTTTAGTAAGTTTTTAACACTCTTGTATTAATTTTTTTAACACCCTCATGTTAAAAATAACACTTTAATACCATTCTAATAACTTTTAACATCTTCTTGATAATTTTTGACATTTTCTATAAAAATATTTAAGTGTAAATTTTTTACAAATGAACTGTATTGTAAGACAAATTCTTTGCCTTGAACTGCGGTACAACTGCTTAATAGAAAAAGCACAATCAAATTTTAAACAAGTGGGATTACTTGGCAAAATGAGTAAATAATAACGTGACATCCTTCATCGACCAATAATAATAATAATAATTACAAAGTAATCAGGCCCATAGTAGTTTGCACTAAAAATTGAGAATATATCGCGCAATAAGTAAAGAGTGTTGCTTTTTCTTTTTATGAAAATAAAGAGTGTTGCTGAGTGCAACAAAAATTTTTTTTACCAATTGGTGAATTTAAAAATAAATTGGAAGTATTTCTGAAAATTTTTTAATATAAATATTTTAAAATTTTGATAAAATTTATAATTTTTATATTAATTTATTTTTCAAAAAATACATCTAATTAGTGTTACGGACTCTAAAGTTAACGGATTTAAAATATATTTAAAATCTGTTAAATTTAAAGTTCTAAAATATCTATTTAGAAATAATTTTCTAATAAAATTAACATTAAAATTAAAATATTATAAAATTTTATTTCAAATTTTTTAAATATAATTTTAATTTTATTATCATGTAAATTAATATTTTTATGATAAATTAGTTAACAAACAAGCATTATTTTTCATATTTAAATGAGCATTGAAGGCGCTAAAAGAACGACGGTGGAGCGACTGGATAGAACGGCGCGTGCGCTCCGATGATGGCGAAGGACCCGCCGGTCCCGGGCGCGGATACCCGAGCCCGCTCGCTACTCGCCGTGCGCGTGGCGAGAAAACCTAAAACAATGGCCCGTCCACTCAATAAACATCTTCTTGCCCGGCAGGGCCCACTTTAGGTGGTCAGGCTCTGATTTCTAGCTTCTTGGTTTTGATAATGGCTCTTTTTATTTCTTCTCAAAAAAAAATTAATGGCTCTTTTTAGAAATTATTGTGTGAAAATCTAAATTTATAAATAATACGCTCAAATTATCACTTAAGAAGTTGTAATTTTCTGCATAATTAGAACTTGCTAAGAAAAATACTATACTATTTTTTAAAATAATAAGCCAAAACTTTTCTCTAAAATAAATAAATTATTTATTAGATATAATTTTGTAATATAAATTACTATAGCTATTGACGTGTATCGTCCTCCTACCTGCCGTTAAATACGTACATATATTCGTTATAACTTGTAAAATATTTTTATTAAAATTCAAAAATATTTATTCTATATAATAATCAAAAAAACTGAAATTCATAAATAATATTTAGTGAGCCACTATTTCTAGCGCTAACCCGTCGAACACCGTCGGTCCGCTGTGCTAACAGTTTATCTAAGAGAGCCTCTAAACACTTTGGACTTTGGGTGGTGCCCGGTAGTTCTCTTGGGATCAGCACTCCTAAATTATTATTTTTTTATAGGTCCACCTTTAGGTTTGTTGGGAATGGTCATGTGGGCCAAGATGACGCTTAATTACGCAATCAAATAGAGATTTTATATTGATAATATATATTAATAAAGTCGTTGCTGCGTTTAGATTGAAGGGAGACTTCCATATTAGTCTGTTCTGTTCAACGTTAACGAATAAATTTCTTATTTTTTTATCTATTAATTTTGTTATTCTAAAATATTTATTTATAAATATTATTTGAAAAAATATTTAATATAAAAAATATAAATTTTGATAAAATTTATAATTTTTATATAAATTTTTTCTTAAAAAAATATTTCTAAATAAATATTTAAAGGTTCTAAAATTTAGCGGATTAATTTATTGATTTTGAAACTTATTAACATTTTGAAGCCTCAAAACATCTACTATAAAATATTTTTAAAAAAAATATTAAACATAAAAGTTGTATCATCAAAATTTACAATTTTTATGTTATAATTTTTTTTTTCAAACATACTTATACAATAGTTAGTTTCGACATTAATATCAAGAGAGATTTTTTTTAAAGTTTAAATAAGAACTAGAAAATTTAGAGATTGATTTAGATAAATAGAAAAAAAATCTAGGGGCTGATATGGTATTTACCGACTAAAGTTTCTATTTGGTACTCTAATATGTATGACAATTCACTTTTTGTACCACGTCTTACATACGCCCTCCTTGGTGCATACTCCGGACAGATAACGTGATGGCGCCGTCCGATCTCCGCTAATTCATGCTGATATTGAAAGCGAATTTTTTATCCATTAACATTGACACATCCAAAACACATATTTAGAATTATTTTTAAAAAAAAATATTTAACATCAAAACATGTTTCGGAATATGTGCATTGAGGCTCCAAAGTTAACGGTTTTCAAATTGACCGCTAAAATTTGAAACCTTAAAACACCAACTTAGAAAGCATTGATCTTATCCAATTTTACAATTTTTATGTTAAAAGGTTTTTTTAAAAAATACATTTAATTAGGTTTCTTGTGGTATCGAATTGAATAGATAAAAATTTAACCAATGAAAATTCTGAAGTCTCATAACACCTATTTAAAAGTATATTTTGGAAAAACTTTAAATATAAAAGTTGTAAATCACATCAAAATATATAATTTTTATTTTGAAAGTTTTTCAAAAAACTACTTTTAAATTAATATCTTCGGGGTGTCGAGAGCAAAGTCATGGTAGTTCCAGAACATTGACCTGCAAATAGTCTAAATATATACGCTATGGATGCAACTTGGACATGCATATTTTCCAGCAACATCATATATTTATTGTATTATCTAAAACTGTTGTTTCAAAAAATAAAATATATAAAAGGACATGAATAATATATGTATTCATATTTTGTAATAAAAAAGATATAATATTACCCGAATACTCGTTTATAATATATTTAGGAGGTATGAACTTTCTAGCAATATGATTGTATCGATGAATGTGAATATGTAGGTATGCTTTCATTGATGTTGTATTTCAATTGAATATGCTTTTAGCTTTTTACTTGGCCTTCAAATATTTTTATAAGATGTAGTGTATTAATATATTCTTAATGTCAGCAACAATAGCGGCAATTCCCATATTTGACACCAACTTTATAATCTTATCTGCAATAAAATTACAGTCCATATTTTTGTGATCATAAGCCTGCTTATTTACTTCGTTGAAGCACTTATGATGACCAAGATATTTTACCAACTTTCACATTCATTCTGCTTCTATCAATCTTGCTTTCAGATGCCACCAATATTTTTATTTACTATTCTTGCAGTTTGCTATCCAAACATTCTCATTAGATAGCTCAACTGAGTATGCTTTACCGTTTGAATCAATGATTTCTCGTCTCTGAAACACATCCATTTGCGGAACTCCTATTTTGAATCCCATAAAGCATCAGTTATGTATATCCAAGCAGCCACAAAAGTATTTTGTCCAATTGCACTTCAACCAGCATTACAATAGAATGGACGCACAATATGAGTTGATGGTGAAGTTAGAACACTTAGACTAGCTTCACAGTATTCTTGATTATATATATGAAAATGGCGAGAATTAACATCATCGATATTGGTTGTTTCGTCTTCCTCACACGATTCTTTATCAGAGAAGCTTCATATGCATTTTCATAAGCGTCACTATCATCATCTATGCAATCATCGATCGGAGAGAACGAATAATATATAAGATCAATCAATGAATGCAAGAGTTGTGATGGTCTAGCACTTAGATTGGCATCTAAATTCTCATTGGGATTATTTGCCAAAATGTGCCATTCATAATTCAAAAATTGTCAAAATATGCCCCTAATATAGAATGACATTTTTATGCCACTTTGATGTTGTGAAATAACAATATAATTGTTATCTTTTTTTCTTTTGTTTTGTTTTGTTTTATTTTGTTTTTTTTTTTTTTTTTTTTTTTTTTGTGTGTGTGTGTAAATGAGGACAACTAAGTTGATGGAGCAAATTGATTATGTCACAGACGCAATAGGACATAAAAATGCCAATTTGATTTGAGTGCATGTTTTGACAATTGAAGCATAAAAAGGTAAATATCATATTCTCATTTGGTTTACTAGGATCATCATTATCATCGAGTCCCTATGATATATTATCTATCAACTCCAAATTCAAATTTAGATACACATTTTTCAAGAAAAATCCATTGATACTTTTCGTATCTTTCTCGTATCAATAGTTAACAACACATAAAAAATATATCTATTATGTAACAATACTGGATACCTATGCAGTAATCTAAATACTATGACATGCCAATACATAATCTTCTAAATACCTTTTTTAATAAAATTATATATTTGCAGTTTGGTGATATGACTAGGGCATCAGCAGGCCGACAGTCATAATAAAAACCATTTGGACTCCACTATATTTTCTTTCGTATAAAAAATGACTTGACGTTGTGACATCTATCCATATCCAACAAAAAAAAATTAGCAAACTAAATTAAAATATCGCAACCTATTTTTCTAAAATAAATGTTAATATATGTTTGTGATATATATATATATATATATATATATATATATATATACTATTCTCAACTCGACCTGAGAATAGCCTTGGTAAGCTAACATTTCAAAAATCATTCTCTCCCGAGCTTTCTCTCTCCTCTTGCGGAGCTCTCCACCGCGGCGCGCATGAAGCCCCCCCGGCGGCGGGCCTGGCCGGCCCCTCCCGCTGTCTCCCGGCCCTCCCAAGGTACTTCCCAACCCCTCTCCGTCATCTTCTGCTCCTCCTCGATCCGCGGCGAGTCCATCCGTCGCGGATCCAGCGTCCGCGGGGATGGCCGCGGCTGCGGCGCCTTCCAAGGCGGCCGCCATAGCCCCCGCGGGCGTGGATCTACCCCGGGCGTCCGTGGTAGGGCGGCGACGGCGATCTCCATGGGTGCCGCTTCATCTTCCAAAGGTGGCGCTTCCACTTCCAAGGCCGTGGCTGGGATTCCTAGCGCCGCTGCCGCTCATCCGCCATCAAAGATGAGCGTCGCCGAAGATTGGGTCCGTCTCGGCCTCGGTCCTCCCAAGCGTCGCGCTGCTTCCTATTCCCCACGCGTCGGTTCCCATGCCGACCGCGGCGGCCTCTCCCTTCCTCCAAGCTAACCCTAACTCAAATGAATCTCCTCCGTCTATTTTATCTCATGATGTATTCTCACCGTTGTTTCCTCCTTTGGCCGCTCGATCATCGGCGCCGACGAGCTCTCATCTTTTCGGAAGCGATCCTAGTGACACGTCAAGTCGAAAATCTTTCTCTAAGATATTGAGTGGTAGAGTCTTCGGTTCGGTGGCCTTGAAATCGGGATCCTCGTACAAAGGCGAGCCCGCGATCATCTTCTCCGACGAGGAGATTGCGTTCCTTGCTGCTCCGTTCAGACTAACGTTGGTCGGCAAATTCCATGAAGGTAGGCCTTCGTTGAGTGAAATTCGTAGATTTTTTACTGTGCTTGTCTTCATAGCTCTTACACTATTGGATTGATTGATGATAGACATGTTTTGATTTCTTTATCGTCTGAAGTTGATTTCACTCGCATTTGGGCTAAGGACACTTGGACAATTCGGAACTTTCCCATGAAAGTTCTGCGTTGGACCCCTGACTTTAGCCCTGCAAAGGAAAGTTCGTTTGCCCTTGTGTGGATTGCTTTGCCTTTATTGCCTAACATTTCATTAGTAACAAGTCTGCATTGTTTTCGATTTGCTCTTTGATTGGTGTTCTCTTATGTGTTGATTCTTCTACGGCTTCTTTGAACCGCCCGAGCACTGCCCGCGTTCTTGTTCAGATGGACCTCCGGAAGGTCCTACCTCATCGTGTTTGGATTGGTACACAATCCTCGGGCAACTGGCAATCTGTTGAATATGAAAATTTGCTCGAATATTGTGAGGCATGTTCTAAGATAGGACACGCGGAGGGGAATTGTCACGTGCAACCCCCACCTAGGGCACCACCTCGTCCTCCTCAAAGGCCTACGCGGCCTAGGGAGGAGCGGCCGCCCTCCACGCCATCCACCTCTATCGCTCCTGTTGTAGCACATGCTTTGGACCCCGGTCCCACCGTCCCATCCAACACGACATCATAGCCTAAGGATCATGGTCCTTCCACTAGGCCTCACACTTCTGTTGCACCTCGGCAAGAATGGGTAGCCCGCACCAAAATACACAACGCACTGCCCCTCGGTCGTCTACTGAGGGTGCTCTGATAGCGACGCAAAACTCTTTTGCTGCCCTTGATAAAATGGGGGGGTGATGAGCCAATTAACAGTGGGAATCAGGACGCTGTCACTAAGGCATGTACTGATAGGGAGGTTCTCCTCTCCTTGCCCGCTAGACTCATCAACGTCAACACGTCAATAACTGACTATCCAGTAGCTCAGAAAGCGACTCGTTTTGACATCATACCCCCTAGCTCCATAGTCGAGAGGTTGACTTCGGTTGTCGCTAGCCATCGTAGAGGTCAGTCTCTCACTGACCTTCAATTGGAGTCTCTGCCTTCCACGACAGAGTTTCATCGTTTTGCCGAGCGCCTCCCCGGTGATCTTAAGGCTGTGGGATTGGCCCCTTCGTCTAACCTTGTCGTGACCCAGAACGAGAGCACTTTTCTTTCTGCGTCGACCTCTGAGTCTACGTGAGTCTCGTCTGACTCTTCGGATGTTGACGCTACGCTGAGTCTCCGGGGGTCCAGGGGGCACAGCGCCCCTGGAGGGGGTCAAGGGGGTGGCACCCCCTGCGAGGGCGCGGGGGCAGAGCCCCCGGCCGATTCAGAACCCAGGCGTGCCTTTGGTGCGCAAGTTTCTGTTCAGGACTTGAAGGACTTAGCGCTTCTCTTGGTGGGAGCGCGCCCAGTGCCGGCCCAAAGGCCGCCACCGGAGCGCGCGCGGTCACGCCTTGCCGCGGCCTAAGGGCCGTGCAGGGCGGGTCCAAGGACGCGCCTAGCGCCGGCCCAAAGGCCACTCAGGACGTGCCCGAGGACGCTCTCTCTAGCAGCCCTAGGGCCGTGAGGAGCGACCGCGCGGACACGCCCAGCGTCGGCCCTGCTGCCGAGCTGGGCGTGCGCAAGGACGCGCCCAGCATCGACCCACGGCCTACGCAGTGCGCGCCGGCCGCCCCCTGCCTTGTTCCTTCGCCGCCTCGCTCAAGGCCCACGATCGAGGGACCCATGGACACAGCCCTTGAGCTTTTGGATGAGGCCGCCCGTATTAATGCCCCCACCGCCAAGGGCAAGAAACCGCGGCCGATTCCTCCACCTCCTAGGTAAGTACACGTCGTACTTACATCGCCGATAGCTCGTTCTCTACCTCCATTTCTCATGATTAAGTCGCTCGTCTAGAATGTTAGGGGTGTGACCCGTCCGACACTTCTCGTACGGTTAAAACTTCTTAAGCGTTAACACTCAGTTCACTTTATCGCTATCACCGAGCATATGGTCCCTCTCTCCAAACTTAATTGGTTTCGCACGAGGCTCGATTTTTCCTTCGCTGTGGGTAACTCCAACAGCAAGGTCTGGTATTTTTGGACCTATGATGTGGAATGTTCCGTTGTTATTGACCACCCTCAGATGCTTCATTTACTTGTATCTCGCCTTCACCCGAGAGAACAGGTATTGGTCTCTGTGGTGTACGCCAGTACGGACGACATCACGCGTAGAGATATTTGGGACACTCTGATGGACATCTCTGAGGCTGCGGATAAACCATGGCTTGTGGCAGGTGATTTCAACGAGACTCTTTTGTTCTCAGAGAGATCTGGCGGCAATCCGTGGCGGCATCGGCGGTTTATAGAGGAGTTCACGGCTACCGTCCAGTATTGTTCTTTGGAGGAGGTTGACTGTGACGGTTCGGACTACACCTGGACCAACGACACCCAACACGCACGTCTTGACAGAGCCTTTATCAATGACGTGTGGCGCTCGCTTTTTGAGTCCACCGCTCTCACTCACCTCAGTCGCACTTGCAGTGATCACGCCCCTCTTCTCCTCTCGTTCGGTGAGCGTTGCGGCAGTAGAAGGGCTTCTTTTCGTTTGCAGAATATGTGGTTGTTTCATGATGGTTTTCTAGATGTGGTTCGTCCGTCTTGGTCATTACCGGTGTCTAGTTCCGGGATGGTGGCCATTTGTGACAAGCTGCGTCGTCTTAAGATTTGCTTGGAAGCGTGGAATCAGGATACTTTTGGTGATGTTTCCATCTTCTCGCTTTGGCCGCGAGCACCGTGAGGAGTATGGAGGACGCCTTTGCGGAGGATCCCTCTCTTATGACGCGTGCTGCTCTCTATAGAGCGAGGGCTGATCATATCCGGTTGCAGCGGTGTGAGGAAGCGTTCTGGCAGCAGAAATCGGCCATAGATTAATTGAAAGATGGGGATCTCAATACCCGCTTTTTCCATTCCATGGTCAAGGGACGCCGCCGTACTCTTTTGTTCCAGCAACTTCAGGATGACGATGGCCGCGTGTGGGAGGACCCTTATGAGATTAGGGCCGCTTTGATTCGTCATTTCTCCTCGATGTGTATGTCCTCTCGTGTTGATATTTCTGATGATCTTGTTTCTGTGATTCCCCGTCTCGTCACTGATCCCATCAATGCTGATCTTTGTGCTATGCCGACGGTAGAGGAGATCCATGCTACGATCCAGGATATGCATTCTTCGAGTGCGCCTGGACCGGATGGTTTCAACTCAGCCTTCTATAAGCATTGTTGGGATATTATTCGGGTTGATTTGTTTCTCGCGGTCCATGACTTCTTCTGTGGAGCTCCTATGCCACGGGCCATGACGAGTATTTTTATTACGTTGATTCCCAAAACGCCCCAGTCTTCTAGGATTGGGGACCTGCGACCTATTAGCTTGTGCAATGTTTTTTATAAGATTGTTGCCAAGTTGCTTAATAATCGGCTTGCTACTGTTCTCCCTGATATCATTTCGCCGTCTCAGAGCGGCTTCATTAAGGGCAGAGTGATCGCCGATAATATCTTGCTCGCTCAGGAGCTGGTCGGGTCTTTTGATCGCCGGATGAAGAGTCCAAATGTCCTGTACAAGTTGGACCTTTCGAAGGCGTATGATAGAGTGTCTTGGGATTTGCTTGCTGATGACTTATTTTGGTTTTTCTGAGACTTTCGTTGACATGGTGATGCGCTGTCTGGATAACGCCTGGTTTTCTTTGATCTTTGAGAGTGAGGCGTGCGGCTACTTTCGTGCTTTTCGAGGGGTTAAGCAGGGCGTCCCGTTATCTCTGTCGCTGTTCGTCATAGCGGCGAAAGTAGTGGGTCGTGGTTTGGATAGATTAGTTGCTGAGAACCCCTATTTGCATTTTGATGCTGGTTGTGGTGCTTTTTTCATTTCTCATTTGGCTTATGCTGATGATCTGATTATTTTTGCCAAAGGGAGTGAGGTTGCTACCCGTATGCTCATTGATTTTTTGTCTTCTTACGAGCGAGCTACGGGCCAGATAGTTAGTAGGCAAAAGAGATGTTTCGTGGTCTCTAAGCATGCTACTAGTGAGCAGATCTCTTTTATTACGACCACCGGCTTTTCTCGTTCCTCTTTGCCTATTAAATATCTAGGTTGTCCGTTATATAGGGGTCGGAGGAAAGCCTCTATATTCTCTGATCTTGTGGATCGGATTAAGATGCGAGTACTCTCTTGGCAGTGTAAGCATTTGTCCTTTGGCGGACGTATCACCCTGATAAAATCTGTTTTGAGCTCTCAGCCCATGCATATTTTACAGGTGTCGAGTCCGCCGCAGGGTGTCCTGAGACAGATCGAGTCTATTTTTGCGGGCTTCCTGTGGGGAGATGACCAGAGCATCAGGAGGATTCACTGGTGCCGCTGGAATTTGCTGTGCACTGCGGTTGACGCTGGCGGACTTGGTTTTCGCAGACTTCGTGATGTTTGTGATGCCGCTTGGATGAGGCTCTGGTTTCGCCTAAGAGAATAGCGTTCTCTTTGGGCGATCTATATGCATGATCACTATATTCGTGAGCTCATCCGTCTCAGGTTGGTGTGCCTGGGATGCGTCTATCGTTTGGCGTAGGTTGATCCAGATTCAGAATTTTGCTGAGACTCACGTTTTCTGGCGGATCAGTAGTGGCGACCTTTTCTTTTGGTTCGATAGATGGTTAGAGGGCGGACCCTTGTATACGAGCGTTCCGGTTTCTGGCTCCCCCGACTTGAGACCCCGAGACTTATTTATTGGCGGGCGTTGGGATCGTGACCGTCTCAGAGAGCTTGTTCTGTCGCATGTTTTAATCATATTCTCTCTCTTCCTCTCACTCCTGCTCCTCGGGATGAGATACTTTGGTCCCTTACCTCTGATGGACTCTTCTCGTTTCGATCTGCTTGGGCTTCAATAGTTGATCCTTCTTCTATTTCTTCCTTCGTCTATAAAACTATCTGGAGCCCGCGTATTCCTCCTAAGATATCCTTCTTCGCCCTTCGCTGTCTTCGGGGCTTGGTGCCCACGGTGGATGTTCTCCGCTGGAGATAGGGATGTCAACAGGGCGGAAAATAGACGGGGGACTATTCCCCATCCCCATCTCCGAATTTGATCTCCGTTTTCCATTTCCGACCCCGTCCCCGTCGGGGAGAAAAATTTCTTCCCCATCCCCACCCCGTCGGGTCCCCGACAGGGACGGGGAATCCCCAATCCCTTACTAACTGAAATTACTTTTTTATGATATGTAATAGTATTCTAGACAACTAAAATAGAAATTTATAATATTTTTTCTTCATTATTCCTGTTCATTGCATGTTAATATTTCAGTAATATACTAAAACATCATTAGTAAACATCATTACTAGAAATATCATTTCGAATTTTAGAGCGGGGCAGGGGGTATAGTCCCCATCCCCGACCCCGAAACAAATGGGGAATTCATTTTATTCCCCGTCCCCGAACCCGACGGGGAACCCCCGACCCCAAACCCGATTTTTTCGGGGCGGAAATTGGATTCTCCGTCGGGTCCGGGGTAAATTGACATCCCTAGCTGGAGACGGGTTGACTGCTCTGGGAGCTGAGTGCTGTGGTGAGGATGAGCGTTTTTCACATATATTTCTTCAGGTCCTACAGGTAGCCAGGTCTGGTCTTATTTCTCTAGCTGGTCAGGAGTGTCATTCTCGACGTCTTCCTTCCACTGTTTCTTCGCTTCCTGGCTTCTCTATAGTCGACGCAGAGGATCTATTTTTGTTTTGGTTCCCCTCCTAGTTCTTTGGCATCTTTGGCTAGCGAGGAACCGATACAGATTTAGTGATGTCCGATCTACTCCGAGGCACATCATATCCGGCATTATCACTCAGTTGCAGCTTATTTCGAGAATTCACCCGTTCGAGTATTCAGAGATGCAGACACATTCAGATTTCTTTGCGTTCCATGGGTTGTTCCATGCTCCCATGAAACGTAAAGAAGTTCGACTTATCAGTTGAAGACGGCCAGAGACTGGGAGCTTTAAGCTTAATACAGACGGCTGTCTTCGAGGAGCTCCGAGAGAGGCGGTAGGAGGAGGCGTGATTCGAGATTCGGAGGGTCGTTGTGTTTCTTTCTTCGGGGATTTTTACAATGGCGCGACTATTGCAGAGGCTGAGATTAGGGACTATTGTGCGGATTGCAGCAATGTGTCAGACTTGATTTACCGCACGTAGCTGCTGAGGTTGACTCCATGATGCTTGTTCAGATTGCCTAATGCGTGAATTCTAGCAAGCGCACTAGTCGCATAAGTAATAAAGAGTGAGTAGAGTATCGTTCCCTCGGAGACTGAATTTATTGATTATCGGCCTAGATTTAATTCTGATTTTATTTAACAACCGAAATGACTAAAAAATATAATTCAAATTGATAAAAATTCTCCAAAAGATGATATTGAGGTACACAATTTGCATTCGCTATGATAATCTAAATTCTTTTATCTAGCACTCTGAACAAGATTAATTCAATTTCCAGCAAGTCCTTATTATTATTTAATATTCTCTCTCGATAAATATTAAAACTATTTCTCTCTCATCACCTACTATATCTCTATGCAGGTTGATCGGAGAGAAACACATTATATATTAGGGACGTTCATATTGCTGCACGAATTCTATGGTAAATATCTCTATTTTACATGATTTTTCATGGTATGTTCGCTAGAAGGCATTATTTATGATTTTATTTCCTCAATCTCATCAATAATCATCGTTTCCATTAAGTGGTGATCAATCACTTAAAGCATTAAGAATAGTGAAAACATACGATATTGAATTAACTATGTTCTTAGATAAACTTGATAAATGAAATTCATATTTTCATAGTTAGACTACAAATTGTGTCCTCAACAAAGATTTTCAATTCTATGGAGAAAAAATAATAACAAATTAAAATTACAAGCTTTATTTCCCCAACGGGGTCCTTCTCTTATGTATGTCTCTCCTCTTATTTATATCTTACATTCACCTTCATTTTCTTCTCTTCTTTGATTTTGGAATAAAATTTCCTCCTTTTAGTTTTTCTTCATTTGAGTTGCTTTCCCACATTTCTTCTTGCATTTACTTATTTGTTTTCTTCCTTTTCCACAAGCTTCAAAGGCTTCAGTTGGGCTTCAAATCTATCATGAATAATGCAAAACTGCTCCGATCCACCGGTCGAACCTTTAATGCACATTTAACTTCAATTTAATAATTTTGACATGCAAACAACCAACAAATAACAAAATTAGTGTATAATCAACGTTAAATTTATGTATAAAAATTATGCTTATCATTGCCCATGATACACAGTCAGGTCATGTGAGTTATACTAGTCATCTACAGGCTATTCGACATATTCTTCGCTCCAGAAGATATTCACTTAGTCATTTACATCGGGAAGGCAACCAGGCTGCTGATTGGGTTGCTTTCCGGGCTTGGAGGTTGAAATCTTCTTTCTGCTATGATTCTCCAGAGGTTATTGATGATGATTTCCAGGTTATTCTACATCGAGATGCGACAGAGGTTCCTACCCACGAGTATCATTATTTTCTACCTGAGTCCATTATTGTATCGTCAGATTGTTGTCTTAGACTTAGATTTTTCATTCACTTTTGTTTTTTCTTTCACTTTTGTATTTTACTTTCACTTTTGTATCGTCAGAGTCTGAGAGGTCAGGGTATGTCCTCCTTCCTTTTTTGTACTTTTTACTTTTATATTTATGTAATGGTTGGGGTATCCTAACCCCCCCATTGTTACGGTGAACAGCGCGAGCTACCGCGCGCTGGGAGCTGTTCAATGGTGACATTACTTAAAAAAAAAAAGCTAACATTTCAGCAGTTGATCTCCTTGATCTAACGGCTGAGATTTAATTTTAACACTTAAGGGCATGAATCGTTATTCAGTTAAGTGTGAAATTAAATCTCAGCCGTTAGATTAAGAAAGTCAACGGCTGAGATATGAGCTTACCAAGGCTATTCTCAGGTCGAGCTGATATATATATATTCTAATTTGATAGATAACAATTCATACACATATTTCGTATAACATACTGCCAATATATGCATATATATATATATATATATATTTATATAATATATATATATATAATATATATATATATATATATATATCGTATTTATATAACATATATACACAATATACTAACAATATATACAAATCTAAATTTCAACCATATTTATATATAAGTCTAGATGTACAATTCAAATTTACAAATCGTGCAAAATATGTAAATATATCTTATTTTTCATATATCTCTTTGGAAATTGATAAATCTAGTAATATTAACTAAGATATGTTGAATCTCACAAAAAAATATAAAGTTTTGAGATGAAAATTTGAGAAATGGGGATGGATCATCAGAGGTGAAGATAATAAAAGTAGGGAAGGTAATGGGGGTAAGGTGGGGCTGTGCTTAGGGCTGAGCATTCGGGTCAACCCGAATTAACCCGACCCGACCCGTCAAAAAAGCCAACCCGAACTACATCTACACAGACCCAACCCGACCCGAATTCAAAATCAACCCGAACCGACCCGAACCAAATAGAATTCGGTTTTGTTCGGGTCGGGTTCGGGTTGACCCGAAATTAACCAAAAAAATCAGAAAAAAAAAAAAAGCAAAAATCAAAGAAGAGGAAGAACAGGAGACATATATGGGGAGGATTGCGCTCCCCCGAGGAGCGGCGGAGCAGGGTAGTAGCGGATTTAGGGAAGCGGTGCAGCCGCGAGGCGACTCGACCATCGTCGAATCTCAACCGGAGGTGGCGTAGGTAATCAATCGCGCACGTGAGAAAGAGAGGGCGAGGCACTGCCGCCGAAGAGAAAGAGAAATCAATAACGCTGAGCAATTAGGAGAGAGAGAGAGAGAGAGAGAGAGAGAGAGAGAGAGAGAGAGAGAGAGAATGGCAGCAACCCGCGGCTGAGTGGGGAAGAAAGAGATCAACCCAAGAGGCAAAAGCAATAAAAATGTCAAAACAAACCCTAAAGGCCTAAATCATCTATTGGGCTCCATTAACATTAAGGCCCAGATTTTTGTATTATAATACGGGTTTAACCCGACCCGACCCGAATTAAAAAATTCTAACCCGACCCGAAATTAGTAACCCGAATTTCTTTAAAAAACAACCCGAACCGAACATGACCCGAACCCAAACCCGAAATTTTGCATTTTTTCGGGTCGGGTCGGATCGGAATTTCAGGTTGACCCGAATTATGCTCACCCCTAGCTGTGCTAGCATTATACCTAAGTATAATATCGTTTGTAACATAGACAATCATACTATCACGTGTAACAGCAACAATAAGATTGCCTATTATAAGGAGACTCTTTGTCAATGTGGCAATGCAAATTTCCGCGCTGTTGCGTCGGCCTATCGTCTATTTAACAGGCGATCAGATTTTAATTTTGTAATTTTCTCGAAAATGATATTGAAAAGTACATTTTAATCCAAATAATTAAAAAAAATTCGGGGTATTTGCTTCATGCTTAATATTTGGAAATTCTATTTTTAATTATTTTAAGACCAAATTATATTTCTAAAATCAAATTTTAGATATTTATGAAACTAAGAGATAGTTAGTTTAACTGAGAATCGGGTCCAGTATGACACACGCCACACTGACAGTGCCATCGGGCGACTTGGAGGTAACGACCAAGGTCACCTAGTGCTCAACTTTTCAAGCCAAAAAACAAAAAAAAACAAATTAAATAGGCTAGCGACCTCCTCACACATTGAAAAAAATAATTTTATTTTTATTTTTTAACTCTAATGATAATACTATTTAGTTTAATATTTTTACATCAAATAATAAATTAAAATAATATATGTTTTTACTTTGTTATATAAGTTTTCAATTTAAAATATTTTTTAAAATATTAACAGATACGCCAAATGGTCTACCGTAGTAATAAAAAAAGATGCGTAAATAACATTTTGTTATCTTCGGTAGGTCTAGTTTTACATTATTCAATATTTTTAAACAAAATAACAAACAAACTATAGAACCTTTTGTTTTGCTTTATAACTTTCAAACTTTTTTTTTTTTTTTTTTTTTTTTTTGTGAAAAAGACGCCTAATAACAACTTCCTATATTATGTGATTTTGTAGATTTTATTGAGATATACAATTTTTTTAGTGAATTTTTTTTTCATAAAATACTTCTAAATAAGTATATTGAAGCTCCAAAATTTAACGACTTTGAAACGAATTTCAAAATTATTTTTTAAACTCGTTAAAAATTGTAGCTCCAAAATATTTATTTAGAAATATTTTGTGTAAAACATTTCCGTAAAAAAATTTAAAAGTTTTAAAATATATAATTTTGATATATTTTAAAATTATATAAATTGATAAATGTTTTGATGATTTTGATATGCACCCCCAAAAAACTACACATGCTGATGTGGCACAATCAAGACCACACATTACGATAGGTACATTTGTAATTTTAATATTTTCTATGGATCACGAGAAAATTGTATAGATCACGAGGCATATATGTGGTGGAGATTAAGTTATATGTGATTTATTAGATAATTTGTTGGGTGTGAGTAGTTTTTTTTATTATTTAAATGAAAGGACGAACAATTAGGTAACTATCAAGTCATGCATGTAAATTTCAATACGTTGTGTTCGAATATACCTTAATTTGTTGGGTCAACAATGACAAATAAAAGGTGATGTTTGACAAATTTAAGCCTAGATTCTCACTCCTTTATTAATTAACCATTTACGTTAATATGCTACCTTAAACTTGTGGAATGAAAAGAGATGAAATCAAGTTTAATGTCTCGTCTAAAGTATTTATTTTTTTTAGATTTACGAGAATAAATTATATCCATAATCGGTCTATTTTATACGATTATCATAATATCCTCAGATGGTGTTCACTTTGATTTTTTTGTCGAATTTCGTATCTGATTGATATGCTCAAACAACGTTTATATATGATAAGAGATTATTTATCCCTTCTAATGCTTAGATATTTTTCAAATAGATTTACTGTTATGCACCTACGAAATTAAATTTTTATGGTTAGTAGGAGCCGATCGTGCATCTAGACGCTCGAGCGTCCAAACTCTGCGGCATCCCGGCACAGGACAACTGTACCATATTATTATATATATCTTTTACCAAATATTGTTTTGAAAATTTGAATAAAACAAAATTAGGTTTTATCTTGTCATATAGGTCTGTTGGTCAAACTGTTTTCAAGAATACTTCGGGATAAAAATATTATTTTGACATATCTTTAAATATTTTTTAAAACAATCTTAAATTATTAACGTAGAAAACAAAACAAAATCTACTTTTTTTTTTTTATCAAAATTCTTTTAGAATATACTCATGATGGGTTTTACGGTGTTACTCAAATGGATAGGTGACAAATAAATATATAAATATATTAAAAATTTATATAACTTATCCTTTATTCTGGGCGAACACAGCAGGCAAAATCCTCCTTATGAGGAAAGCAAAGCATTTTTACACTGTATTTTAAAATAAGAGTTTATTTTATACCAAGTTCACCGATAAAAAATTTTTACCGAAGTTTACATATTAGACGTGATTAGAAAGTGTCAATATATTATTTTTTTTAATATTAAAATGTCAAAAATTAACATGAATATATAAAAAATTTACTAAAAAAATAATAATATGCAACATGTTGGATGTGTAAAAAATTTATTAATAAATATTATAAATATATAAAAAGATGTCTAAAATTAAAATGTTAAAATATTTTTTAAGAGGATATAATATAAAAAAGATTATAGTGCAACTGTCCATAAAAGAAGGAAAAAGCCACAACGGTCCCACTATTCTATTCACAGCCTCTACATGAACCCGCGTAAGCATACGATAACAGACCAACGGTCAATCCGCTATTTTCCCGCCACGCAACCTTCTCTTGCATCACTTCCTAATCAGGAGAATAGTTGACAGAGAACAGAGAGAGAAAAGGAGATAATTTTTTTATCTTTGTCATTTTTAATGTAACAATTGGTTTACAGTTTAAATCAGAATCAGAATCAAAATTAGAATACCGAAATTAAAATAAAAATTAATGATATTTTTATTATTTGATTCAAATGAAAATGTGAGTTAAACTCTATATAATATCATAGTTTTATATGTCGGACGGTAAAATTTGGTGCTAAGTCGTCATGCCGTCCGTGTTGAGCCATACTTGTTGGTACAAAAATTTTTCTGGATTTTACATATTTTTGTTATAAGCCACATCGACACTATATATTACAGTGAGCTATGTATTATATATTTTTGTTATGTAATTACGACTTTTATATTTAATATTTTATTATTTATTATTATTAATTAAAATAATTTTAATATTTTAAAACTAAAAATTATACGGTTCAGTACAATCGGTACGGTATGATTTGTATGGTCGGCACGTCTCGAGTTTCGGATTTATCTAAATTCGGTTCGGTACAGTACGGAAAACCTTGTATACTATGGAAATATTTGGAAATTTAAAAATTCATAAGTATCAGAAATATATTTTTAATGGAATGAAAATAATTTTTAATTTTGATGGTTATAATATAAATTAAATAATTAGAATGATTAATAGTTATGAGGGTTTTTTTCTTAGCCAATAAAAAAATTAAAGGAAAATTTCCTTCCACATTGAATGTTTCTCTGCTTATTTCTGGGAAAGTGAGCTCTAATTCCTGAAGAAGAGGTGACAAATTGTGTTTTTATTTAATATATTTGATGTTAGCGGCTTCTGAATATTAACTCTACCAAATGTTCAAATCATACTAATCTATAATTTTGAACCATAGGTAACAACTCTAATTTTAAAGTTAGAGTTGACATGTACATACACATATCATCTTAGTTGATAATATATATATATATATATATATATATATGTATCTTTATTGCTAATAGTTGGATAGTTTTTGCGACAACATATTTGAAACTATAGTAAAATCAATAATCAAAAGTGCAGTTTGAGGCTCTTCTAAATCGAATTCTAAAGTCCACCTCTAAAGTTGGTGTAGTCTATTATGACTTGCCATATAGTAGAAACGAGTCCATCTCACTTTTAGAGATAAAATATTAGTGTTAAATTTAGATGCATATAGCATTACGACTTTATAAATTTTAGATCATTTCATCTAAGTTTAGAGATAAAGTCGAAATTTATATTAAATTATATATATATTGCTTTGGAGATACAGTGCTTTTATTAATGGAATATACATGCATGCAGTATTAAACAAGTAGTCGTTTACTTGTCCCACTCTACTTCCTCTCTTCTCAAACTTTCACTGCAAAAAGCTGCCATCCAAACAGGGCAAAGCGAAGATATTCTCAGAACAAAAGAGAGAAAATAAATTCAATAGCTTGAATTCAAGAACTCTATTAGCTGCAGCTTAGCTAGCTTCTTCTGTAGAATTGAAGCCATTAATGAGTAAGAGAGAGAAAAACAAAGTTTGTGGATGAGCAGCAGAAAGTAAAGAAAAAGTAGGCTGGAATCATCACCAATTCCATTAAAAGGTCCGCATCTTTTAACAAAAGACATCACAGATCAACACCGATTTATTTCATTTTTATTTTTCATATAATTCTATGTAGTAGAGTAGAGAGAGATAGATAGAGAGAAAAGTTGGAGCTTGGAACTTGGACAACTCGATTGATTCGGTCCTGTCTTTCTCTTTCGCTCGCGTGCTCTCTGGCGTGAAGAATTATAAGGACCCACTTAGTTGGGTTTTATCTTTCTATCCATCTCTAGTCACTTATCTCCACTACCCACAGTACAAATCTGACCAAAGTTGCTGTTTTTTTTCCGAGCATTCTTGTTTGGTTCCTCCATTTTGATAGAATTTTCGCTTTGGTTGGTGAAATTAAGCGGGTTTGAGTCAGAAATGTGCTCTGGAGGCTTGTTTTAGCATAAAGATTGGATCTTGTGGCTTCTTTCATGCTTGTTTTTGGAGGCCATATTGATGGTGGTTTGTGTGTTCGCCATGGTTAAAGGACCATGCTTGTTTTACCATGAAGATGGATCTTGTTGACCTCTTTCGTGGCTATTTTTAGGCATATTTGATGTTAGCTTGAGTATTTGTGTATTTACCTGCACAATATTTTAGTTGCTGTATTCACATAAGAGAACAGTTGTTAGATAGTAATTGTTAGCTTATAAAAGGAGGAGGCAATGTCTGGGTCAACGAATAATGCAGTATTCTGCTTGAAGAAATGACGCTCTGGGATGAAGCTCAGAGCAAGCAAGGTTTGTTCAATATTTGTTAATAACTGACTTTGCTATCTTATAATTTTTTTAATATTGCAAAATATAGGTGAATTTTAGTTTTGTTTGCTTGATTTAAGAGGTAATTGTTACTCTCCAGGTTCAAGGAAGGTGATACATTCCGAGTTGTGGCATGCTTGTGCTGGGCCTCTCGTCTCGTTGCCTCAGCCCGGCAGCTTGGTATACTATTTTCCACAAGGCCATAGTGAGCAGGTTGTACTCATCTTGCTATGTTAAGCCTTCTGCTCGCTATCTTTATTTGGTAATATAGATAAAAAACATTTCGCTTGATGTGGTTGAGACGTAATTATGTTAAAATTGTGTTAAAAAACTGATTTTTCAGCTCGTAGGTGATTCTACCAAGCGATTGAACTACTGAAGAACTGTTTGCTTTTGTTGTTGGTTGTTTAGCTCTCTATGTGTGGATTTGATAGAAGTTGCTCTGTATCTAGATCCAGATCCAAGTATATCGCTGTTGGTGTTTCTGAAAAGTATGATTGTATGTTTTGTTTGTTCTTTGCTTCTCATAGTCTGCGAAACTGTCCATGTGAAATTGTCTACGTAAGTTCGAAATTGTTTGGTTTATTTCTTGCTACTCATAGTCTGTGAACAGTCTGTGGGAAGTTGCCTATATATATATATATATATTATGCTCTTTGACATTTTTCTGATTTTTATGTAATGGATGGTGCATTTTCCTTTTTGATGCATCTTTTATGATGCTAAAATTTTGAAGTTAACTACTAAATCTGTCTGTTTCTATACAATTTCTACACGTCTTAACTACTAAATCTGTCTGTTTTGAAGTTTCATCAGGTTACGGCTTCTACCAGGGAAACAGCAAAATCGCACATTCCAAATTATCCAAGCCTCCCATCGCAGTTGATGTGTCAAGTCCATAATGTCACACTACATGTGAGTTTTGTATAGTTGGACCATTTCATTATCTTCGTTTCTAATTCAGTTAGGAGATCTCTCAAATCTTTGCCCTTTAGCCAGGTAGATAGAGAAACTGATGAGATCTATGCACAAATGACCCTGCAGCCAGTGAATTCTGTAAGAATGAATATCATACATAGAAATAGTGTTGAGTTATTCTAGTTTAGCATTATCAGTCATACAATCAACTTTTTCTTGTTCTTTGTTAAAACTCGACTGCGGTTTTGCATTCCTAGGATCGGGATATTTTTCCATATCCAGATTTTGGACATACAAAAAGTAAGCAGCCAAATGAATTTTTCTGCAAAACTCTGACAGCAAGCGATACTAGCACACATGGCGGTTTTTCTATCCCGCGTAGAGCTGCTGAAAAGCTATTCCCTCAGCTGGTGAGGATCTAAAGAATGAAAGCAAATAGCCAATCTTGAGAAGCTTTGTAGAATGTGACCATCATTCTTCTTTTCCAGGATTACTCGATGCAACCTCCAAGTCAGGAGCTAATTGTGCGGGATTTGCATGATAACATGTGGACATTCCGACACATTTTTCGTGGTATAAAGGTTATCTGCACTTAGAAAGTTCCGACTTCATTAGAAAATATTTTAGACTTGTATTGAAGTTTTCTTCTCTTCTTATTTGGCTATATCTCTATTTGGGAAAAAATGAAGGGGTTTTGTCAAAAAAACCTCTGCCATGCAAAATTTGAACAAATCAGCCTCTCAAATGAAAACACTAAGTTAGTTTTCCAAACTCTTTTTTAGGGCACAAACAAATTTAAGCTATTTACTTACTTCCATGTAAACTCGCTGAGTCTCGGTCCCCCTAAGAGGGAGGAGCATAACGAAGGGAGCTTGTCCGGAACACATTTTTAGCTTGTGAGAACACTAAGATAGCTCATCCGGAACATTTCAGCCCAACCACTACGATACAAGTGTTGGCAACACTACACTAGACGTCTGGAACACTTAAATAACCATCGGCAACACTTTTGAGTTTCCGATCAGTGGTTGTTTTGAAAAAATTGAAAGGGTTGGGGTTGATTTGTACAAAGTTTTCAAAAGAAGGGGATTTTTTGACATTAGTCCAAAAATGAAAATGCCCATTGAAAGGGAAACTGATAGTGGTCTATACAGGGTTGCTGTTCTTTTCTGGTAGTTTTGTTCTAAGTGATCCTCACTTTTCCAGGACAGCCAAAAAGACATCTCTTGACCACTGGCTGGAGTTCATTTGTGGGTGCGAAGCGGCTTAAGGCTGGTGATTCTGTTTTGTTCATAAGGTATCGCAGTTAATGCCATCTTTTATCCTTAGAACTGATTATACTTGTTCTTGTTGGTGTAATTCAAGAATATGTAGGATTGAATCCTGCACAGTTTTAGGCAAGAGCGGTCGTGCTGCTCGGTTCCATCTATTTTTTGTATTTAAGTCTCATTGATGAACATATAAAATAAACCTTGACTGTGAATGTAAAACTGACTTTATGACAAGACAAATGTGGATCAGCAATCACTAAAGTTGAACTCTTAAGCTTCAGCAATTTAGCTGTAAAGTCTAGACAAAATTAGCGAAATTAGCTCTTATATATATTATACAATGCTGATGATGATGACCCTGTGTCTAACTAAGAATGAATAATATATATATATATATATATATATATAACTATGCTGATGATGATGGCCTTGTGTCTCTAACTAAGAAGATACTTTGGCAAGTCAACCGTTTGTTGACTTTCAAATCGATTTTCACAAAGGCATAACAAGTTACCTAACAAAAAGAGCGAATGTTGGCAGTTATAATTCTCTTCTGTTAAAGACTACAAATCTGTGCAATATAACTTCGAAACTGTCTTTTTTTTTCTATTTACTTGTTAAATATATGATCAACCATTGCTAAAGGAAGAGTTTAATCATGTATGGCCAACTTAATATGTTCAGGGATGCCAGGTCACAACTACTTTTGGGGATAAGACGTGCCGATCGGCAGCAAACAACGAAGCCATCTTCTGTACTTTCTACTGATAGTATGCATATTGGGGTTCTTGCTGCTGCAGCTCATGCCGCTTCAAATTTCAGTTCATTCACAATTTATTATAATCCGAGGTTCATCCACATCAATATAAGATTACAGTAGCATACTCAGTTCATAGTCATCATTATCTTTTACAATGTTCAGGGCATGCCCATCAGAATTTGTTATCCCTTTGTCAAGATATCATAAAGCTGTATATGCCCAAATATCGATCGGAATGAGGTTCGGAATGATGTTTGAAACAGAGGAATCAACAAAACGCAGGTTCTTGTACTTTTACTCGTGGTTGGATTTCCAAATATGCGTGCATTTATCATTGAAAAGTACAACTTCCCTTCAATTTTCTATATTTAAACCTCAATACGCGTGTAGGAGCTTCTATCATAGTAAAGTACAACTTGCCTTTCAATTTCTATGTCTAAATCTTGGTATAGAGATGTCAACGGGGCGGAAAATGGATAGGGGATTATTCTCCATCCCTGATCCCGAAATTAATCCCCGTTTTCCGTCCCCGACAGGGAAAATTCCTTCCCCATCCCTGCCCCGCAGGGATCCGACTGGGTCATGGAATCCCCGTTAGCCATTATTATTATTTTTTTTTGAAAATTAAAATAGAAATATATTTAACATAATATATATTAAATATCATGGTTTGACGTTTCGGTCAGCACGCTTTGTGCCGACCGAGACGTCTCTGTGCCGCCACTTGGCGGCACCAGAACGGCCGAAATGGTTGTTTTTTGGCCGTTTCGGCCGTCTCGGCCTGTGCCTATCGTTTCGGTCGGCAGGGTGTGTTTGTGCCGACCGTTTCGGTCGGCACAGTCGGCACACTTTTTTATTTATTTTTTATTATTTTTTTTAAATGAGTATCATCATATTTATTCGTAGGATAGGTGGGTGTATTATGTTCAAACAACGCATAGGGTAGATTTACATGCTTTAGGTTTCGTTCATCCATTTTATCAACCACACCGGCACTTAATGTGGTAATAATTTATGTAACATGTGCTTTGAGTTTTGATAAATGAATGAGATTTCTTCTTGTTATTTAATTTTCATTACCATTTATATAATAAATCTTATATATTTTATTTTATTTTATTTTATTTTTTTGATAATTGTACGATTCGGCACAGTCGACACGGCACGGTCGGAACGGCCGGCACGTCTCGAGATCTGAGTTTGCCGAAACTCGAAACGGCACGGCACCGTAAACCTTGTTAAATATTATATTACATATAAGATAATGTATTTTATAATTGTATAATTGGGGTCAGGTTTGGGGCAGGACAGGAGATATGGCCTCCATCCCCAACTCTGACGGGGCCTTTTTTGATCCTCATCCCCGACCTCGAACCTGACTTTTTTTGGACGGGGAATTGGGTTCCCTATCGGGGCCGGGGTAAATTGACATTCCTACCTTGGTATGTGCGTAGGAGTCACTACCATTGATTTGCTATCATTGCCTCATAATTCTGGAGGAATGGTATATAGGTTTAGGCTCTACTGCTTTTTCCATATCTAGAATTTTGTGCTCATTAATATTTAATATTCCTAGCAACTTGATAAATGAATTCATAGGTCCTGTAATTGCTTGATTTTATTTATTTATTTCTACCTTTATATTATTATTATTATTATATTATATGTGCGTGGTTTGTGCTTGTGTTGGGCATTACTTGGCATGATTTTCTTGTCCTGTGTATCTTGGATTTGCGTTCTTAGGCCGAGGTTTCTACAGAAGCAATGTCTTTCGGGGCTTGGCTGCGTACATCTACCCTCCCCATACTCTGCCTTGGCGGGAGTTATGATTGGGATGTTGTTGTTGTAATTGCTTCTCCATTACATATCACTTAAATATTAAATTTTTAGAATTTTCATAAGTCAGCATTTAAAAAGAAAGATGTTGATTTCCAAAAACTTATATTTCTACTTTAGTGGTTAACGTTAGTCGTGTCTCATCAGCTGGTATCGGGATGAAGATAGATACATCAAGTTTGAGTGTTAGGGATCATAGTCTTGTACAAGTAAAGGCAAAACAACTCTAAAAAAAATCGAAACACCAACAGCTGTTTGTTTAAATCCTACTAAGCTGAGATTTATGATATATTTACTTTTTAATGTCAACGTACATAAAAGTCAATGCTGTTTTACCAAAATAAAAGTCTTGTATTCTGTCAACGCATATAATACCAAGGAGAACAATGTTCTGCTTTCGTAAAATATAGTTTATTGAAAATTTAACACTAGCATTGCTAAATGTGAACTTTCCAGGCACATGGGTACGGTTATTGGAGTTGGTGATTATGATCCAACAAGATGGCCTAATTCGAAGTGGCGCAATTTGCAGGTGAGTTTCTGTGGGAACTTCATTTGCAAAATACGTAATTAAGCAATGACTTTGTTTTATCATTGTTCTCAGGTAGAATGGGATGAACACGGTTGTGACGAAAGACCAGATCGGGTTAGTATATGGGAAATAGAGAGTCCCGAGAGTCTATTTGTTTTCCCTGCAATGACTACCACAAGTTTTAAAAGGCAATGTCTACCTGGATTTGTAGGTGAGTTAGCCAAATAAATAAATACACATTCACATTATAGGACTTATAAACGAATCTTATCCCATCTTTCGATATCGGTGAGGAAATGTTGCATAATCTACCTGTAACGTATGATCTGGATGTGTTGACTACTGTATGTCAATGTTAGCCATTTAATTTCAGGTGTTGGATCAGAAGAACCGTTAAAAACACTATTGAAGCCCCATATGCGGAACCCGAATCTGCAGTTTGGATGTCATCGGCAAACATATGCTAGCAGTTTTAGTAATATCCAGGGAGCGGATGTCCTTCAAAACTTCTCTAACTCCCTGCCAATTATTAGTACCCGAAAAATGAATCTTCTACAGGAAGAAGCTGTTGATAGAACAGAAAGCCGGGAGATCCAGAAAAGTGCTAATCTCGAGAATAACACTTTTGCACATACAAAGCCATATGAAACTTGGATGGAGAAACCAAATCCTGAACAAAAACTTCCGGTTAAGTGTGACCAGGAGGAGCAGGAAACTGTTCCAAGAACCACAGATGAAACAGAAATGTTCCGGCAAACCTTTACAGAAAATTCCGAAACTAAAGTCGATGAGCATTCGGTGAATATCTCAGGAACTTCATCTCCGAAATCAAGCACAGAGGCAAATTGCCAGCTTCCTGGTGTACAACATGGAGGAACAATTGACCCAGCTAATCAGGAGACCCTCATGAATCATAGAGATAATGAGGTGCATTCAAAAGAAAATATTCCTCAAGCGCCAAGATTTGAAACTATGCAAATGAGTAATATTAGCACATTATTGCCACATCCAGAAATCCATCTACTTCCGCACCTGGACCACAATGATTCTTTAATGCATTCCATTAATCATCAATCTTTTGCTAGTCCAGTGATCGAAGCAGGTTCTTTTTGGTTGTCTGCATCAGACAATACTACTAATGCTACAAGAGATATATTCACAACTATGAATCAAGAAAATTTTAATGCTACCGATATTTTTAAGTTCACAAGCGAGTCTGATTCACATAGGCATTATCCTCCTACTCTCAACGAAGAACAGGTCGCTACATCTATCCTCTCGCCCATGGTGCAAGAGTCTATGTTTCAAAAAGACATGTTACAGAGCATATCAGGCATCCAGGACTTATCAACAGAGAGTAGTAACCCTAATTCAATTTATGGTACTCTTCACTTCGATCATTGTATGACAACTTCCACCTTGGGTGCCTTTGGCACTTTAAATGATTCGAATTTTCACGTTCCATCGGATTGCATGGTGGAAAAATTGACATCAGATCAAGAACTGCAGTCTCAGATTACATCGTCAAGTCTCGCAGACTCGCACATTTATGCCCTACAGGAATGTGCAGCAGGTGCTTCATGTAGTAGTATTGACGCTAACGACTACATCTTAAGCAAAGCTTCAACAAAACAAGCATACCCATCACCTTTACGAACATATACAAAGGTACCTGTCTGATTTTTGTTTTAAAGATATATAAAAAAAGACATTTAAATATTTAACAATCTGAGATATTTCTATTTTCTCTACACTGTACAGGTCCAAAAACTAGGATCTGTGGGAAGATCCGTAGATGTGACACGATTTAAAAATTATCATGAGTTGAGATGTACTATCGCATGCATGTTTGGGCTTGAAGGCCAACTAGAAGACCACAATGATTCGGAGTGGAAACTTGTTTATGTCGATTATGAGAATGATGTTCTTCTCGTTGGTGATGACCCCTGGGAGTACGTATCGATATTATTACACGTATTGCGTATATTAATTCTAACTTTTTCTTTTAGATGATAAATGTAAACCCATGTGTTATAGGGAGTTTGTCAATTGTGTTCGATGCATCAAAATTTTATCGGCCTATCAAGTACAGCAGATGAGCCAAGAGGATAAACGGTTCGTCAGCAACTCGCAACTCCTATCAAATCAATAAGAGCCCCGCCTTGGATGCCGCTTATGATTGGGCTCAGCAACCACCATCAATGTGGCACCTGAACGGTTAGAACCAAGGAAACATCCAGCAATGGTCAATGAGATACAGTTCAATGATTTTGCTGAAAACATTATCAATATATCAATGAGTAGTGAAAGCTTAATATTATCAATACCCTTGTAAGCTACTCTCTGTAAGATATGAGTTGGTTGTGAAATATATCGAGCCGGTTTTAGGTGGCATATGATGTTGGTACTGAAATATCACAGGGCTAAAACTGAAGCAGCATGTGGGAAAGTACAAGTACATGGACTAGTATAAGATAGATCTCCTGAATTGTTCCGCTGATAAGTAGTAATAATATTATTGGTATGGTACATCAAAAAATGGTGGCGCCACATGTGATAAAAAATCGATATATGTCCTTAAAAATAACTCATAAACTTGATTTAAAAGCTCAAGTATATGAAGTACGCAATGTTGAAATTGCATTAGTAGGAAAGCATATTTGGTAAGTATATGGACCGAATAGATACTTTTGCCTCCAATATATATTATATATATATATATATATTACACACACAAAATCTCCTTTTTCTTGCTGCATTTGTGCCTTATCTCTTGTTGGTTTCTCCTTTTTGTTGCGGATCTAATGTCTTTCTTAGCCCATCTTCGACCCTGCATGCATTACCTATGAAGTGATAAGAGATGACGCTCGGATGGTTGGCCACCTAATAGCAGAGCTCCTCGTTGGTTTGTTTGTCCTTTTAAAATTATCTCCTCATAGTTCATCCTTCACGTGTCACTAATTGGACGGGATGTGCATATGTCTAACTTCAAACTTGCCACAACACGGGCAAGCGGGTGTATGTTTTTTTTAGAGAATAAACGCGGTCCTTGTCTGCGGATGTGATAGTTTGTCAGGCTTTTTGCCAAATTAGTCAAGTTGACTTATGGAGCTCGCTCATGATTGGTTGAATCGTTTCGATCTTGGCCGGTTAGATCGAGGGCCGCCAGACTTTCTTTTACACAACTTTTTCATGCTCTATTTTGAATCCTGAGGCTCATACCTCATAAGTTCGAAATTACATTGTTATTATAATAAAATTATACTTGTGCTACATGACATTCTATATTGGAATTTATGCTTTAGCTATACCACAATACAACAATACCGTAATATGACACTGGCTCTCTTGAAAATTGATGAAGTCAACGAACCAACAAAAACACAATAAAATAAAGAAAAAAAAAGAAGACACAAAATCAGCCAAAGTCCTATGTCAACAGGAAGAGAGAGAGAGAGAGAGAGAGAGATTATTTCATTTTGTCAAGAAGAGTATGAAATGGAGCCTGTTTTTGGACACCCCTCTTGCATCTGTAATAGTGATGATGCACATTAATATGTATTAATAGTTATTTTCTTCTTGTTTTAACCGATGTGCAATATATAGTAACTAATCATCGTTGAAATTCGATCGGCGTTGAATTGTCTATTATTAAGATGTTAATTCTTAAATCTTGTAATGGTCCTCTTATTATTGTGCATATAAAAAATAAATATACTTTGGCGTTTATAATTTTTACCATCACGAAATACCTGATGCTTAAATACTTTTGCGTTCATAAAAACTAAAGTTACCAAGGAGGAAAGAATAAAGAAGAAAACAATTAAGTACTTAGCTCCTGATGCTGAGATAAATCTAACTACTTTGGTTTGAACCAACCACATTCTTATATATGGATTATCATTTAAACCATTAGATAATCATCTGTCATTCATCTTCTCTAGTTAACTAATGATAATATATTAAACAGCAAAGTAGGGAAGAAATGTATTTTCTATGCAGTTCTGTGACAAATTTCGTGTTTGGCTCTGTGCATCCAAGCACGACCCTATATTAAACTGCAAAGTATATAATAGTTTTCAGTCTAATTTCTTTTTGGACGGTTTGGACTCATAAATTATAAGTACTTATCTTGACCATACTTTCGAAATCTGATTCTGACTCAGAAAAATAACATATCGAAGTGCGGATCTGCTGCAGATGCAATGCAGCGAATGTGCTTACAACGGAGGCGCATATTTGCAGCCTCCACCTGATGCCATTGTAGCGATTCAAACTCGGCATGCAGGGACGGACCTAGCTTATTGACAAGGGTGTCAAACAACACCGCTGTTTTCGGCACCGGTAGAATATATAATACTATTAAATGTGTGTGTATATATATATAAGGGACTTCAATACAGTATTGTGCTTGATGCTTGAAATCTTAAAATACCTATTTATATGTATTTTCTGAAAAAATTTTAAATATAAAAATTGTAGATTTCATCAAAATCTATAGCTTTTATGTTGAATTTTTTTTTAAAATATTTTTCTAAATAAGTATTTTGGAATGTTAAAAATTTAAAAAAGAGCTAAAAAAAAAAAGAGAAAAATTTAGAAGCTGAAACGGGAGAAACTTTCAAAGCAGGAATTGTCCGAAAAAAAATATCCTTTTTTTTCTTCACTGTTTATTGCGACTAAATTAGTTATTATTATAAAAATTAAGTAGTTTATTTTTTTTTATTTGTAACACATTCGTATAGTTTGTGAAAATCTTTTACTTAAATGCCCTGCTGTGTATGTAGTTCGCATTAGGGTAGTCAACCCCCCCTAAAAAAGCCACAAAAGGCCAAACCCTGAAGGGGCTGATATGAGAGTAACACAAAAAAATAATAAATAAATAAATAAATTCAGAGTTACAACTTTCTCGAGTTGCCACGTCATAGTTCCACAGGTCAAACACGCCAGCCACGTATGTAGTTTGCGGGTCCCACTTGATCAGGCTGATGTCAGCTATCTCCTACGCCTCCCTCCACCGTGCCTCTCTGTTTGCGAGTGAGTTACGACTCTCCTTCAACTTCTCCACCTCCCAATTCCCTCGCAATTTGTATTACTATTGAGCTCTGAATAAGAAGATATTTGCAGCAATGGGCGCCGGATCTTCCACCAGCCACGGCGGCGCTCTGTCGTCCTCGCCGGAGCTTCATGCTGAGGAATCCCTCGCTGCCTCCACCGGCGCTCTTCCCTCCCTTCGAGCCGCCTTCTCCAACCTCTCCACCACCACCTCCTCCTCCGTCCCTTTCCCTTCGTTGCAGGTTCTCTCTCTCTGTCTCTCTTGTCTCTCTCTCTCTCTCTCTCTCTCTCTCTCTCTCTCTCTCTCTCTCTCTCTCTCTCTCTCTCTTTCTTATATACACATTCCTTAGTTTTATTCAGGATGCATTCGGAGTAAAAGCTCGGTTCGTCGTTTCTGACTCTTCGCCGGTACGAGAACACTTCTCAGAGATTCTTCATCACATCGGGTCGACGATTGCTGAGATATTCTTCACTCCGGCGAAGGAAGGAATTGATTGGCTGAATTTTTTGAAAGGATACAATCGATGCTGCGCAAGAATGCCCGTAACAGCTTCGATGAATTTACTGTACAAATTATACGGAATTGCTAGCAGTAAATCTGGTTCATCAACTGAATTGGTATTTGATTATTCCGAACCCGAGAATGGTAAGATCGGCGGATCGATGACTTCGAGAGATTTGTTGATGTTTCTATGGGTGTGCTGGGTTTTGGACTCGTGTTCTGGGGATCGAAATGGGGGAAATGGGGATTTGATTGTGCCGGATTTGAGTCACTTGGTAATGTCGGCATTGATATCGTCAGGTGAGATGAAAGAAGATGATGATACAGTTTGGGAATGCGATGTGTCTGGATTGGAGAAAAAGGTGCAGGCACAGAAACTGCATATGTGGGTGTTATCTACTGTCCCTGGGCTTGCACAGTGTCTCTCTCAGTATGTTCAGGGAAAGATTCAAGCTATTGCAGCGTCAAAAGTACGTAAAAGTCCTCCTTTTTTTGGCCTTCCCTTCTGTTTGATGATCTTTGTCTGCTCTACATGATCACTTACTGCTTCTTGAATGTTGCTTGTAACTGCAGTACTCTTCATTGTTTTTATTATGTTGGTGCTTGGTGTGTCGGATGCTCTGATCCATTAATTTCATTAATTACGGAAGTATGGTTGTTTGTAGAAGCATGGTGCTTGCACCGTTTGGTAATCCTTCACAAGCTGATGTATACACAAAACTTTGCAAAAACTTCTGTTTTTGTGAATGTTTGAGGCGGGCACAGTACGTGTTGATCGCTTCTTGGATAAGGACTGGATTCATGATACCCATGTTAGCAGCTGATACTTTGAAGTTACTTTACATTCAAGTGTTATACGCTTGTGTGGGCTTTTAAATTTTTGGGAAATCTAACCAGCATAGGCAGGTAAAATCGGGCACTTTAAATGTAGGGAGTGAACTAATGCACGCTTACCCATTTACTACATCATTGACTTAAGCTGTGGAGGCCACACTTTGCATAGTGAGGCTATAACAAAAAATCGGTTTCTCATTCATTCTTGATTTTCCATTTAAAAAAGGTTTCAATTATGTTAGTTGTCAATATTGGGGTAGAAATCATAGTGATGGATCACCTTGTATTTGAGACCTTGCTTTTTATCCCCGTCTATGTTACTAGATGGGGAAAAAAAGCAAGGTCTCAGTGTGGTGGAAATCATAGTGATGGATCACTTTGTATTTGAGACCTTGCTTTTTATCCCCGTCTATGTTACTAGATGGGGAAAAAAAAGCTAGGTCTCAGTGTGGTGGAAATCATAGTGATGGATCACTTTGTATTTGAGACCTTGCTTTTTTTAGATCTATGCTATATAAGGTAATCCATCACTATGATTTCTACCCCAATAATGACAGCTAACATAATTGAAACATTTTTTAAATATGTTATGCAAATAGTTTAGCTATTAGCTCTTTGTAGCCAAACATAGACTATTTGCGTAATGAATTACAAGAGAAACGACTTGCAAATGCAAGTGTTATTCTTGATGATGTATTGATGTAACTTGTTTTATGGAAGGGAATATAACTTTGACCTCTTTCTTTTGTAAAACTCAGGAAGAGTGTGCAGTAGAGCTGTTCAATTATGTAATTGTGATTCTCGCAGTATATATGTTGTTGTTCAATAATGTAATGTGTAGTAGAATTGTTCAATTTTGTAAACCAATATATGCTGCTATTATGCACAAATTGTCCTTTATTGTATAACGAGAGAAGGCATCTGATCATTGTCTCTTTGCAATACCGAAACTTGCATGCTAGTATTGAATTGATTCTTTATTTGTTTGTTTTTAACCATGCGCAGGTTGATGATTCCTCTAGCTCATCTGTTGATAACAGTTCCTCTGCGGCTGCTTCCGACACATATCTATTGACATGCGGAAGGGCGTGGGCAATCTATATTTCAAAAAGAAACAGCTGGAGTGAAGAACTTTCACGCTTGTGCTTTCAGAAATTAGGAACTGATGTATCTGACAAACTCCTCTACAGGTCAGTTGATTATTATCTGTTGGTGCGCTTCTTCCACTTGCTGAGTATAATTAGTTATGATCATTCAAGCTTAAATTTGGAAAATAAAAGGTTATCAGTTATCTAATGATGAATTATGTGGTCATCCCTGTAGTTATGATTCTCAAATAGTATACATGTTCAATGACCTGTTGAAGTGCTGCCTATTATTGCTTGGCTTTCTATGCTTTACTTCTTACAGGTCATGTGCCTTCGTTTTCTGTTCAATGCCCTCCCAGTTAAGCTGCTTGATCACACAGAATTCACAGAGAATTCTCTATTAGTCTAAAAAGGAAACATTCTTCAAATTTCTGAACTCTTCTAGAGAGACTAGTTTCTCACTGAGTATCCAGGGTGGTTTGCACAATAGTGTACTACCAGGCAAGACAATGGCTTTTAGTTGCTTTCCTTTTAATTGGTAGGGGACCTTCAAATTTAATACTCCAATTTAGGGGGCCGTTTACTTCGCAAGGTGAAGTGGGAAGTGAGAAGTTATAAGTGGATGAGAAGTGGCTGAGATGTGAGTGTGCAGTGGATGAGTAAGAACCGGAAGAGAAGTGGGTGAATAGCGGGTGGAAAGTGACAAGTAGAAGTGAATGAGGAGTTGGTAAAAAGTGAGAAATGGTGAGAAGTGGATGAAGAATGGATAAGAAGTTGTAGTGATGGGTGAGAAGTGAAAAATGATGAGAAATGGATAAGAAGCCAAAGTGATGGGTGAGAAAAATGAAAAATTGGTGATAAAATAAATGAATAAGTAATGTATAAATAATTTACTATTTTAATTCTATATGAATAAATAAATGTTTTTTAAAATAATTATTTTTTAATTTAAAAATGAATTATTTATTTTGTAGTTATACAATTTATTTTTGTATATATTGTTTCATATAAATCATTATTACTATTGTAAAATAATTTTAATTATTTATTATATAAATAATTATTTATGTAGATAATTATATATATATATATATATATATATATTTATTATTTATATATGTAAATAATTTATCTTAAAAATTTGTATTAAACTATCTACTAATGATCATAAATATTAATTAATTATAACCACTTTATCCACTTCCTACTAAAAAACTGTAAAGTCAAAAAAGTAGAATTTGAACTAAAACTGAGAACTCTAGGAACTAGTGTTACTGAGTTCTCATCCATTTCTGTGAGAAGTAAATACGGTGAGTAACTTATTGCTTTTCATTTCTATCAGTTCCGGTCCAAGTAAACAGCAAAAACTAAGTTCGTCCACTTCTCAAAACGAAGTAACAAAGAAAGCGAGATCTTAGTTCTCAGCTCCTCTTCTTCTAGTTCCGAAACGAAGTGAACAGCAAAAAACAGATTCCACCACTTCTTAGAAAGAAGTAAACAGAAAAATAAAATCCCACTTTCCAGTTGTACCAGTTTAACCCGAGTAAACAGCCCATTAACCAGTTTGTGTTATTGTGCATTTTGTCTTTAACATAAACACACCCTATTTCATTAAGACTATTAGGAAGTTGGTTTCAGTTTCTTAAGTATTTGTTTACTTAGAGAGAAAAGTGGGAAAGTAGAAAGTGAGAAAGTTGTAAATCTAGTTTGCTTGTTTACTTTAAACGAAAGCAGAAAAGTAAAAAGTTGGAAAGTCATGGCAGTAACAGTTGTCCCTCTTCCTTGCCTCAAGTTGACTCCGAAATCGCTACTTCACTTCTCAAGTTGACTCCGAAATCGCTACTTTACTTGACATTACAGGGCCATCGAGATTTTTGTTTCTTGTTTCATGTAAGGTAATACGAGAACATGGGTTATTTGCAATCCAAGGAATTTGTTTTTGAGATCAACGTGGAAAACTTCTGCCCGTAATCGGCCCAATTTTGTATGACCGTCTTAACAGATTAATTCATGGATAAAACCAATCTATGTTTCACTAACCGAAGAGTCCCAACCTTTTGATCTGGGCATGCTCACCTTCCACGTTGTCATCCAAGGAATTAGGTTCTAGAGCAGCATACGTGCACGTAAATTATATCAAGGTTGGAATGGGCTATTGTCCTTTTCCACATGATGGAATTTGTTTTGGCACAATGATATCTTATAAACTCCGAACTGTCTCACCTGTTAACCTATTTATAAAATGTTACTTCGCTAGGCACCTGCTGAGAGGTTTTTGTTGCGAAATTATATGGCTTTTACGGGTGTGCTGCACACATGGCTTGTTTCACATTCAATTTTTTTTTTTTTATTTGATTTAGTTCTACTCGGATTTACAGGTCGTCTGTTCATGGAAAGGGGCTAACAAGATTCTGGTCAAACATTGAAGGATATCACGGTCCTATTTTAACTCTGGTTTCTGCTCATTCAGCAGATAAATCCCAGGATGGCAGCGCTGTCAAAAGATGGGTGATCGGCATAGTAACTGAAGCTGGGTATGAGAACCGCGATGCATTCTTTGGAACCTCTGCCTATCTTTATGCCATAAGCCCCAAATTTCATGTGATATCACCTTCTGGTACTCGGTTAAGACTGTCGTCTTTGTTTTTCCAAGAGACATCTTTTGTGGTTCTAAAACTTGTTGAATATCGCACAGGGAAGGAGAAGAACTTTGTGTATTGCCATCTGCACCCGGCTATTAGAGTTTACGAACCAAATCCAAAGCCTATTGGTTTAGGATTTGGTGGAGCGATCGGAAATGAAAGGATATTTATTGATGGAGATTTTGCTAGAGTTACAATTCGCCACCACGCAGTTGACAAGACTTTCCAATCTGGTTCCCTTATTCCTGCTCAGGTAGCAAACATGAACATTTTCTAACATTTACTTTTCTTATTCTTTCACACTCTCGATGATTCAGTAATGAACAACAATCACAATTTACTCATGCTCATGGCGATATGATAGAGCTTGCTCGTCAGTTTTCTCAGAAAGAAAAGGACAAAATGAGATTGCCTTGTGGGTTCCTTTTTGTAGGGTTTTCTGCCTGTAGAAGCTTCTATCTTAGAGGTTGAAGCATGGGGATTAGGTGGGCAAACGGTAAAACAGCGCCAAGATATGTACAAGAAGAGAGAAACGATCTTCTCAGAACAAAGACGCAAGGTTTGCTATTAGTCCTTATCCTACAAAATGCGAAATATTCTTAAAATAGTAATCATCACATCTGCTTTGGCCCAGGTTGATTTAAAAACTTTTGGTAGCTGGGAAGACTCACCAGAGAAAGCTATGATGGATATGGTTTCTGATCCAAATAGAGTCCGTCGCGAAGATCGATAAGAGTGTTTTACAAATCTTAAAACCAGTGTAGAACTTGTAAAGTTTGAATCGGATTTTTTTTTCTTTTTTTAATGGTTGTTGTAGGGGACGGATACCCAATCCATTTGGGTACAAAATGAACTCTATGGAATGGATCTTGAAATTATTGCATAGATTTTCTAATATGCTGCCTACATCCTAATGCATCATAGACTGCTTGGAATCGAACTCGGAATCATTCTGGGATTAGTTTTGGCGATCTTGCATTGCTAGTACTAACGCGATATAGTTTTGTATACTGTCGTTCTTTTTCGTTGTTCCGCCTCCAATCCCCTTCCGAATTAAAAATCATACCAGAGTTCAGAAGGCATTATTTGTCCTTGAAATAAAAATTACCCAGCATGTACGTTAGTAAATGTATGTCAATGTATGTCACGAGATATGTCAATGTATGTCACGAGATCAATCATACAGCAATCATACAAAAATTACTCTGCATGTAATTTTCTATTTTATTTACTTATGCAACCCTTCAAAAGAAGTTAACCAGCAGCAAAGATTGACCTGCAACATCGTACATTCTTCTGTTTCAACAAATTGGAGCGGTTAGCATTAGAAATGATAAACATGACAAATTGGCGCGGGTAGCATTTGAAGGCACTAAGTCCACAGTATATGATCATTTCCAACAGGTTCAAGGCAATAAACATGTGTGTACATGAGGACATAACAGCTCCATTCACCGAAATCAGTTAAAAGAATTGTAGAGTTGCAAATCGAGTTCGAATACGGGAGGAGCCAACATTATTACAAGTGTGAACTGCAGATTATTGACTCTTCTCTTCGGCTTTCCTAGGCTGAGATAGGAGAAGGAATGAAATGTTGTTAATACTTGCAGAAGGTCAACAAAATTATTAAGTTGCAGCATCAGAAAAACAAAGATAAAAACTTCCAACATATAGAAGACTTAAAACTAACAGCATCGAGAATACTATATTACAGCACAAGCCCAGCAAGAGGCTTGAAGTCATAGATATACAGACACCGCAGACTTGTAGTTGTACCCATAGTTTTCCGTGCGGGCCGGCACGTGCCTGTTCCGGCAGTTGTCGGCACGGAACAAACCAGCACGGCACATGTCAAAAAATCTTATATTTGATTTTTTTACTTTTTTTTTAAATAACAAATAAATATATATCGGCACCATCGGCACGTGTCGAGATTTGAGTTTACCGAAACTCGGGTCGGCTCGGCACAGAAAAACCTTGGTTGTACCACAGAGGAGGGTGTTTAAGCAACAGTAAATTCGAGCAGAGATAAACCAGAAGCGACGGTCAAAAGTGCAAATCAGCAAGGTAATAGCTATTTCAGTGTGAAGCAAAATAGATGTTCTTAAGCATAGTAAAAGGATTATTCTAACTCTTTCTTAGTTAGAAGAAGATTCTAAAAGTAACAGCATGAATGAGTAAATAAAAATCTGAAACAGGTAAAAAATCTTGCTTAGTTTATGTTGGAACCCTCGTTTAGACTTTCAGCATGAGTCCAATCAAACTGAGATTCAAATGGACTATCAAAATGAAATAAAGTCTAGTATGTGTTATATGCATTTCTTTTTTGTTTTTGTTTTGCTACTCCCTTTCAGTAAAGTTAACCTAATTCATACATACTTCATTGCAACATGCTACATATATATGACCTGGTATAAATCAGGGTTTAAAATGCCGGGCGAAACTCGCCCGTGCCGCTCCGTGCCGCCTGAAACGGGCGGCATGGAGAGGCATTTCGTCCGGCACAGGCGAAACAAGTCAAAAGCCCGTGAAGGGCTGCACGGCATTTTTTTTTAATTTTTCTTTTATTTTCTTTTTTTATTTTTTTAATGATAGCCCATAGGTGCTTATTTTTGTTTTTGTTTTGCTTTTTTTTTTAGACGTTTTTTTTTTAAAACTTAATACTTTGTTTTTGTTTTATTCAAACTTTAATACCGTATAATCAGATATTTTTTTCTAAACATCATATCATGAATACTGCTAAATTCTCTTTTTTTAAAAATTTTTAATTAATTTTTAAAAGGATAAAATCGTATTTTCGGCACGGTCGGCACGTCTCGAGTTTGAGACTTACCGAAACTCGGCACGAAACGGCTTTTAAAACCTTGATAGTAATTCTCTATTTTTGGTATAAATGACAAGAGAGAAAGAGACGGACATGTTCGACATAAATGATGCAATCTCCAAGTTTTAGTTAATAGCTAATAACATTAGGAAGGAATCGATTACAAACAATGGTTAAGAAATGCAGTCATCCAAGCATTAGGTACTCCTACACAATTCAATCGTGATCCCTATAAGGATACCATGCAGGTGGTAAACCAGTGAAAGTTGATAGTTAAATTCATAAAACTATGCTAACCAATAACCTAATCTGGGTTCAAAGATTTGAACTTTATTACGGTGTAAGGCAACACTACATTACTAATAGAAGTGTGACTAAACTGAAGAAACATAAAGAAAAACCAGAAACTCGTCTAACTAAACAAAATATATATTAATATAGCAACGCCCTCAAATTCTCAAAGCCAAAATTTTCCTCCTCATTGTTGAGAGAGAGTTTTCACTTTCCCCCATAAAATTATTTTCTCAAACCTAAGGTTCAATTTACCATTGTTTTTCAACTACAATTTAACATGCATAGTGGGAACCTGCTTCCTCACTATATTGGTTATGGCAACCAGACGAACTAGCGCATTATGTGATCACTTGTGAAACTCGCTAGAGGTCTGAAAACTTCAGATTCCCGCAAAATCACACATATCAAGATCAACCTAGACTTGAAGAAAGTGCTAGATACTAAATGCTTCCTTTTCTTGATACGACTTCTTGCCATTTTCTATGTTACAAGCACTCAACAGTTTGCTTGTACCAGATCTCGTCTGCAAGACTAATAACAAGGAAATAACTTATCCTGTAAAAATGCTCAGAATGCCAGCGAAATTTGACGCCATATCTTACAAAAACATTTATCATTGTTTTATACTTTTGCTACTACCACATGTTGTTTAACACTCTTAATATTACCAGAACCCATCTGGACCAAACACAACGACCACCGTATAATAAAAAAAATGTACCCACCATTTACTTTTCTTTTAGATGTACACATACAACAACAACAACAACATCCCAATCAACTCTTGCCGCGGCAGGGTCTAGGGAGGGTACATATAAGCGAGGACTTTCGGCCTGAGAAAGCAAATTCAAAACACAAGGACAAACAAGCATATAGGTTCACAGGAAATGAAATCACGTCAAGCATGCACAACACAACCACGACCCACCCACGCATAATACATGTAGACATATCACATAATAACAATTACCATTGTACTTCTTTTACTAGACATGTGTGCAGGCCGAATCCAATGACCAATGATCATCATAAAATCAAACATTTCACCCACAATTTAGTTTCCTCTGCATGTACAGCTAGGTAATGTACGTTTACATTCGGGTCAGATTCAAATTACTTGTAGCCATTATATGGATAACAAAATGCAAACCTTTTCTCATTAAATAAATGGAGAACATGTAACTCGCCCTATAAGCATGAATCACAAGAATATGTATCACTAATCTCTTTAGTTCATTTCCTAATTACCGGAAACTCCTCCGGACAATCCACATACCTATAGACTGCATACATGTAAGGTACTACTACACAGAGTAATGTTTCTATGCACGAACTGTATGCTGGACTTCACTCCTTAAAAGCATATGAAATCAAAGGTCTCCTTTTCTTATTTTCCTTTTTATTGGACATTCTAGTATGGAAAGTCATTTAAGAGCATGCATACACCAGTAACACCACCATATTAGAGTAGCCTATTTAACATTTTAGAGTATATATGCTTGAAATTAAGAGGATTACCAAGTAAAAATCAAGATCGTAGATACCTTAGTTCCAGGGAAGCTCATGTGTAGCTCATCTTGAGGGATGAGGACGGGCCACTTCTCCCCGGCCTCGCGAAACATCTGCTCGGTCTCGAGCATCTGGCCCCGCTCGAGGATGCGCTGGCGGATGACATGCGCGGGGGTTGCGCCGGCGTCGATAGCCTCCTCGATTCCGTTGATGTAGGTGACAGTTACACGTGGCGGCGCGTCGTCAGTGCGGCGCTGGACCTCGACCTGGCACGCGGGGTTGGATTCCTTGGCGCGGCGAGCGCTGCACTGCGCCAGAAACTCCATGCACGCCGACGTGCGAGGGTCCAGAGCGTTGTACTCGATCTTCACCTTCGATAGAAATTTCAGCATCCTCGCCGCCGCCCACCGATGATTTTTTTTCTATTTACTGGACAGCAACAGTCTCGGGCTTCGAGTAATTACTCTACAATGGTAGGGTTCTTGATCATTTCTTTTACTGTAGCATTTGAAATTTTTATCCACCTCAGTTGTAATACTTTTGGGTGAAATATTTGAAGAATAACACTTCTAAATCATAAGGTTTTTTATAAATTTTTGTATTTTATCCATTAGTAAACCAAGCCTGATCTCCAAGCATTCATAGAACAATTCTTAAAATGTAATTTTTTTTTTGTTTGGCAGGATTCTTAAAGCTTTATTGACACCTTTCAAAAATTTTGTGGATAGAATTTATACACGAAGTAAACAGAAAACTTCCATTGCATCCATTTGGTCAACGATCAATTTGTGACTGGTGCTTGCACACAAGTTTGTGCATAGTAGCTAATTGGGAGACTTCTATCATCCCTTGGTTAATAAAAAATAATCCCTTTTTATCCATTAACTTTAACACGTAAAATATTTATTTAAAATTATTTTTTTTAAAGCACACAATATAATAATTATAGATTTTGATGAAATTTATAACTTTCATATTAAACTTTTTTTTAAAAAAATACTTATAAATAGATATTTTAATACTCTATTTCAACAGATTAGTGGATTAATTTTAAAATATACTAAAATTTTAAAACATCAAAATATTTATTTTGAAATATTTTTATAAAATTATTAAACATAAAAGTTATAAATCAATCTACAATATTTATTTTTATGTTAACAGATTTTTTTAAAAGTACTTATATAATAATCGAAATGGCTTTAGCACGAATATCGAGAGTTAAATTTTTTGTAAGTTTAAATAGTAAGTAGAAAATTTAGAGATTGATTTAAATGAGTAGGAAGAATCTAAGTGTATCAAACAGCACCTCAACCCTATATATATATATATAATTTATTTTAAGGTCGATTTGAAAATAAATCGTTAGATGAGCCGTGAAGCGTTAAATTGAATATTTCAATCATGATTATACGATCCAAATTATATCTGCTAAAATATAATCGTGACCATTGTTCCATCCCAACCGTTGGATGCCGATTAACATATTTTATTCAACGAGCACGACTTATCTTACGAATTTATTCTCACGTCGATCTAAAAATAGCCCGTCTCATATATATATATATATATATAATATATATATATATATATATATATATATAACTCGGTATCAAAGTAGTTGAGCGCCATGTGGCACTTTTTATAACTCACAATATGTCACATGGCGTCTCTATTATCTTACCATTTAACATGCGTCAATTAAATAAATAAATATAATAAAAAATAAATTTATCACATATTTAATGAGAGTTTGAATTCAATGCATACTTAATATTAATTTTATTAAGTATAAAAATTAAGTATAATTTATAATATTTTATTTTATATACTAAGATAAAATGATAATAATTTAAAAGAATTTGAAAGATAATTATCAAATTTTTAATAATCTATATAATTATATACAATATATACAAATGGGTGATCAAAATCGTAATTTTATGTATGTAATTTAATTTTTTTCTCTAATTACTTGTGATAAATATAGCATAATATTTTAATAAAAACAAATATTAATTTATAAAAATTAATATATTTAAAAAAATAAGCTTTCGAATATTTTATATATATATATATACATACATAACTTACATCTGTACATTAAATAGGTGCAAATTGTGCAAATTTGATCAAAACCTTTATAATATATATATATATATATATATATATATATATTAATATATATATAATATATATATATATAATATATAACTAATATATATATATAATATATATAACTTAATAAAAATAATTATTAATTTATATATTAAAATATAAATTTGTTTAATATTATTATTTATATTGGTGACTAATAATCGTATATCGCACTGTTCAAAACTAGTTACTCTAATATCCAAAGATTAATTTCTTGTAATCTTTACTCGGCTATCTAATTTGTTTGATTTTAAAATAACCAATCGAGTTGCTACCCGTGAACGTGATGACTGATGAGATAGGATGACAAAATTCAACAAGGCTCTTATACATTGAAAAATCATGATCTTTCCAATAAAATCATAAATTATTAAGCACTTTAATTCTTCATGATATGATGGTTATACGGCTTTGTTACAAATTTATTTACTTGTATATTTTTGTATGTATTTACATGTAAGACACCTAAGATGTTTACTTGTATATTAATTTATGATATATTATATTTCTTATAAAAACAATATAAATAGTTAAAAAATCTAATATGCGAATAAAGAAAATCTAATATGAAAATGATATAGAAAATTTAAAAGAGAAAAAAAAAAAGGTAGTTTATAACTTTCTACGAAAGATAAGCTACACAATATTCATAATAAAAACCTTATATACTTTATTTAATTATTAAATAATTATATTAAAATATAAAATATCACCAAATCAATCTCTTACATTTTAATGTTGTAGATGATGATCCCAATTTTGTTTTATAAATATTTTGATTTTTCAATTAGAAAACAAATAATTATATATTTAGATAATGGAAATCTGCAAAAAGTAAAATAACAAATTATTATATATATACTAAAAGAGAGTAGAAAATGATCCTTTTTTAATTTTAATTTAATCTCTAATTTTTTTGTTATTTTAATATTTAATTTATTTTTATTTACTTTTTTTTATAATTTAATTTTGTTTATTTAATTTTTTATCATTTTCTATTTTTTTCTTTTTAAATTTTATTCTTTAATATTTCTGTTGTTTTATTTTTTTTTGTTTTAATTGTTTTTGTTTTTTGTTTTTTTACGTTTTCTCTTAATATTCTTTATTTTATTTCTTTTATTATTTTGTTTGATATTTTTTAATAATATTATTTTTATTTTTTAATTTTTAATTTGTTTCTTATTTTTGTTAAAATATATTTTATTTGATAACTTGTAAAATTATCCACTATGATTATCGATGGAGGACGAGAAACCTCTTATTTTCTGATAAATCATAAAATTACATCATTTCCCATTATTATAATATTATAAATTTTTGTTTATATTTTTTAATACTTCTTTTTAATTTGGTTTCTAATAACTTGCAAAATAAAAATATATATTTCGATTCTATTATCTCTTTTTTGTTTGTTTTTTATCAGTATTATTAAAAATGAAAGAGTGATTCTTATTTTAAACATAATTATTTATAAAGATAATAAAATATTTTTAATAATAGTACAAATTTATAATTTAATTATTTTAATAAAAAAAGTTTAAATTTAAATTTTTTTTGAATATTAGAATTATTTTTAATTTAGTATCCTTTTAAACTATATATAAAAACAAAAAAAAATGTTTTTACGACCACAGCGACGCAGGAATTTTTTTTAAAATTATTTAAAAATAAAAATACAAAAATAAATCTCTTTTTTAAAATTTTTTAAAAACCAAACCCGCTCGCCAGTTTAATGGCGAGCGTGGTGCCACGTCGGCAGCCCCGCGAGCGGGCTGCCACGTGGCAGCAAACGTGGCCTCTCGTCAGTCTGACTGGCAGCAAACGTGGCCTCTCGTCAGTCTGACTGGCAGCAAACGTGGCAGCAAACTGTAACCAGCGAGCGTCCTCGTCACTTACAGTGGCGAGAGCATTCTTCCAACCCGAGGGCTGCATTCTCTCAACTCACAAATCTTATTACATTCCTAACTCATGAATCAATTCTATCCCTAACTTAAAGATCCATTCACATCAACTTCCTAAATAAATTAACCAATATTATAATTCATTCACATTCATATCAACATCAACACAAACACAAACATAAATAAATATTTTTAATTTCATAAAAAAAATCGACAGAGTATCCCCTACATATATAATAAAACAAACCTGCGATAAGCTATAAAACACATCACATATTCAAGTATAAAATCACAAATATATATAAATAATGCATATCGACCATAATTTAAAAATATTCACAATAACTTATAATATTAATACAACTACAAATCAATCATGTTTCATAAACAGATTTTGGAGCTCGCCGTTTTCGAGTTGACTTTCTCAAAAACGACATAATACCACGTCCTCGTCGTCGTGCGTGCACCTGCTCCTGCGGTCCGTACTCCTTTTCGACAATTAAACACGTTTATTCAAATAAACAACATTACATATCTATATATAGTCTAAATACAACATGTTATCCAATACAAACAGAATACATCACTGTTGTTGTATAGTTGGACAATCTTTTGTTTTATGTCCTTGTTGTTGGCAATACCAGCACCAAACATCAAGGGTCTCTATACAATCCATTTCATTTCGTAGAGTTACAGGTCTTCCGATCTTTCTTCTCCTATCTGGATATAGTATATAAATGACGTTATCATATGGCGGCCAATAATGCTGATCAGGAATAGTATTGAACCGAGGGACATAAGTACTTCTATAACATGTCACCGTATAACACCGGTGAACATAATCTTGCACGCGATGTTTTGCTTTCTTAATTGCGGCGATAGCATGCGAGCAAGGCATGTGATAAAGTTGTCATTTTTGACAAGTACATGTCATTTGTGATAAGAGAATGGTATGCATAACCAAAATTAAAAAAAAAAAATTTAACACAATAAAATTGCATAAATACTATGTATAGCACTAAAAATGCAAATATCTGACCTGTTTATGACTCCTTTGCTGCCGGAAGTATAATTACGATGACCGGTAGTAATATCAAAATGTCCTGTTTATGACCCCCTTTGCATCCACCTGGGTAAGAGACTATAAGACTCATCCCATTCACCGTATACCATAGCTATAGCTTTTTGCTTACCCTCCCAACACTTTCTGTAAAATATTGTATATTGATACGTTTTGATATCAGCAGCAATAGCAGCAATACACAAAATAGGTTGGGCTCTAACCAATTCTTTAATTTTATCAGCAATAAAAGTAGAATCCAAATTTGTATGATCGAAATTCTGCACATCTGTTTCATTAAAACACTCATATGGGCCACGATATTTAACCACCCTCCACATTCATTCCGATGGAATAAATCTTGCCCTTAGATGCCACCTACAACGGTCTTTGCCTGTAATACAGTTTACCACCCAAATGATTGTATTAGAGAGCAACTTTGTAACGATGATGTATCTCGAGTGAATATGTTTTCACTACATGAATTAACAATGCCTTGTCTCTAAAATACATTCCTTTGCGAAGCTCTTGTGTTGGATCCCACGCAGCTTCAGCATTGTGCATCCATGCTAATGTAGGATTATGTTGTTCAATTGCCATCCAATCAAGATGAGTGTAAGAGGGAGGCACATTAGACTGAAATGGCGTTGGAATACTAGGACCGGCTTCACATGCTCGACCACCACTTGGACCCGCATCACTATATTCATGGGTAAACACCTGATAATGCTGAAAATTGACATCTCCGCCATCATCATCATTGTCATCATCGGATGACCCTTCACCAGACAAATTTATATGTGTACTTTTATATATATCTTCATCGTTATCAACAGAATCCTCAATTTGATTAAAAAGATCGGATGTAGGATCATTTACCAAATATGAGAGTTGCGGTGTTCTTGCACTAGGATCGGCCATTGTGGCAACATGTGGTTCACTAGGTCCGACATTATCGTTGAGACTTTGCGATTGAAAATTTATCAACTCTGCATTCAAATATAAATACACACTTTCTCTTGAAACTTCGTTGAAACTTTCCATATCATCTTTGGAATCAATATGCACTAACACATTATAAACAGATTGATCAGATTGCAAAACTGGCTGCCTGTGGAATATTTTTAACACATATTGCGTCGTATCAATACGAAATTTTTTGCATAATTTTGCAATTAGCATCTCGTAAGAACAATTTGTTGGAATAACCACGGAAGCTACTGGTTGACGGTCATAATATACATCATTCGGACTCTCTAAAATATTTCTGTTCATATAACATATTAATTGACGCCGCGACATCTATTCACATACAAAAATAAATTGTTAAACACTTAAATTATAAGATCAAAACATTCTAATTTATTTACATCTATATTTAACATACTTTTTTAATATAATATTAATTTAACACATGTATATATACCGTATTATACATAATATTTTTAAAATACAATAAATTTGTATATACACATACCACTACAAATTTATATTTACAATCCTCATTTCAAGCACATTATATTTAAATTTATATCTAAACTTAAATATACGAATTACAACAAAAAAAAAAAATAACGTACCGTAGATTTTTCTGAAATTTGATAGATCGGAATTGTAGAAATATAGATCGATAAGATTTCGTCAAGAAATTTGAATTTAGAAGTAGAAATTTTGAAAAGGGGAGATGATTTGGGTAGGAGAAATGAAGAAAATGAGAAGAAAAGGGGGAGAAGGAGAGGCTCGGACACTGGCTGGAGACGCCGCCCTCTCGCCAGTCAGACTGGCGAGTGACCACGTCGGCTACCGACGTGGCACCACGCTCGCCAGTTAAACTGGCGAGTGGGTGTGGTTTTTTAAAAATTTTAAAAGTAGATTTATTTTTGTATTTTTATTTTAAATAATTTTTTAAAAAAATCGTGACGCGGACATAATGCTGAATTTTTTTTAATTTAAAAAATTTAAAATAAAAAATACGAAAATAAAACTAATTTTAAATTCCAAAGATCAATATTTAAATAGTATTTAAATATTTGAAATTTAAGAGTCGAAAATTAAATTTAAGTCTTCAAATTAATATTAGATACTGCATTATGGGATTAAGAGTTGATAATTAGATACTGCACTATAGGATTAATATTAAATTTTGAAATTAAAATTCTCAAATTACACATTCAAAATAATTGGATTTGAATTTAACATTTTAATATTTGAGGTTAAATTTAACTTATGAAATTAGATTAAACATTAGATAAGAAATTTAAATCCTACACGATGGGATTAAATTAAAACAAAAATTTCAAATATTAAATTAAAAAAATATAAATTTCAAATTTTTAAAAATATTAATTTCTAAATTTCAAATATTAATTTTAATATTTATATTTCGATATTTAGAATGTGATAATTTAAGAATTTTAATTTCAAGATTTAATATTAATCCCATCGTCCTGTATTTATTAATTTTTAGCTTTAAATTTAAATATTTAAATACTAAATTTAAATCTTGATCTTCGGAATTTGGAAGGTGTAATTTGATTTTGAATTTAAAACTTTGAAATTAAATTTAAAATTTTAATATCTGAAATTAAATTAAAAAAATAAATATTTTGAGTGTTGAAAATCAAACTTAATAAATATGAATTTTTAAAAATACAAATTAGTAAAATAATTTTGAATTTGGAAAAATAAATGATGCCAAGAAGGAAAGCAATAAAAAGAATAAAATATGTGGTGTTGCAAGAATTAGAACCTGAGACCTATTAATTGACATTGTAAAACTATCAGACTACTCTCGTCCAGTTAGACTAGCGAAAGCGCTATTTTTAAAAAAATAACACACAGATACGCGCTGCTACCGTGGCACCCACTCGCCAATTACATAGGCGAGTGGGTGCTATTTTTAAAAAAAATTTAAAATTAATTTTATTTTTATATTTTTTATTTTAAATAATTTTAATTCAAAAAATTTTCATAATGCTTGTTAAGACCTAATAGCAAAAGCAGAAAGAAAACAGCAAAATATAAAACGCCGTAAAGGAACGAAGTACTAGAGGACTGCGGCGGAGTAGTTTCTCGTCAACTTCAGATCAATCCAGAGACGCGCCTCCTCATATCCTCGCCCTAGGGTTTCAATTCCCAATCTCAATTGCTCGTATAAATTCCTCAATTTTTGTATTATAGCCTCTCTATCAACGATCTCTCGCGACGGTGGAATTCGCTAGAGTAGAATTCATCTAGGGTTTTCAAATTTCTCTAACGAAAATATCTGAAACGAAGCAAATATTGTTGTTCTATTAAACTTGGTTGGGTGGCGATGGCGGGATTGAAGCAGTTGAAGAGGGTTTCTTGGGCCCCTGATGTGTGCTTGCGCCAGGTAAAACACCCATTCATACATCCAGCGTCGATAATAATAAAATTTCTTAATTAGATTCCTTATTTTTGGATTAGTAGTATTACTTTTGCTTTACTGCCGGTTAAAGAGACAAAATTTTGTCTGTAATCAAATTCAAATGTAAGAGGTTTTGTAAGTATTACAAATTTTGAACAAGTTCCAACATATAGTATTGTGTCTACCCAGAAAATACACTATATCTAAGCTGTTCTGGCAGTCCTTGCGGTGGTACCTTGCTTAAGAAAAAATATTAAAGCCAACAAAGAATGTATTAGGTATTTACAAAATGGATAAGCAAAACGTGAAGCTCGTACCACAAGCATTCAGGGGCAGTGGTTAAGAAAGTCTCCCATAAGGAGAGTACCCAGATTCCTTTCTCCGAAGGGGATTTCCAATGGATCAAAAAATAAATGAAACTCGTAACTTGGGGCGTCGTTTTTTCTTTTCTTTTTTTTTTCTTTTTCTTTTTGTTTTTGTTTTTGGGCAATTGGTTGTGTTGGCCTGCAAGTTAGTACAAGTAGCTTACACCACTAACGTCGATGGGGTCAGTGCCAATCAAGGGTTTACATGCTATGCGACACACATATGTGGTTGTAAATGGGTAGGGTTTCTCATTAAAAAGCTTGGGTTTGTATAATTTGGGTTAGATATAGTGTTGTTAAAGGCGAAAGGCGCTCTAAGGTGCTAAGATCTCAAAACGCCGAAGCGCCAAGGTACTCGCCTAGGCGACGTGAGGCGCTAATAAAGTTTATCATGAATATAGAACTATGAATATAAAAAAAAATAATGAAACTAATGTAACACCATAATTTAATTCTTCAAATATTTCAACCAGCAAGCTGCATGTCAAATAGTTTCATAACACAAATACCAAATAATATGAAACTTACATACTAGAACAAAATATAAACAAAAAAATAAAAGCAAGGAGAGGGTGAGCAAACCTTAAATTGATAACTCAAACCTTAATAAACACTTCTTCTCATTGCTTTTATTTTTTACCCTTCGCTTAAATCTTTTCAACATTTAAAGAAAAGGGTAAAAATGACAAATTCTTCTATCTCAGATTTTTTCTTTTCATGCCTACCCGCCAGGGCGCTCGCCTGGACGCCTAGACGAGCACCTGGATGGCGCCTTGTGAATATTGCATTGCCTTGAGCTTCTTAAGGCGCCTGGGCCTCGCCTCGCTTTAGTGCCTAGGTGAGCGCCCGAGATCCTTTTAACAACACTGGTTAGATATTTCACCAACAAGTGAGTCTTTATATCTTAACTCGAACTTAGTTTTGTTCATAATATTCACATGTGAATTATATCTTCAATACGTTTGAATTTCTCCATAAAGGGCTGTTTACTTTGAGTAGAACGTAAGAAAGTAAAAAGAAAATTAAAAAAAAAAGTGGTATAGTGGAAAGTGTTGGGATAGTTATTTTTTTTGTTTACTTTGGGTATTGATGGGATGAAAGTAAATGGTCGAAGATATTTTGTTTACTTGGAAATAGGATATGAAGTAGAAGTGCGGTGGAAAATTTTTTATCTTGTTTATATGTATTATAAAGGTGGAAACAAAATTTAACAATATTATTATTATTATTATTTGTTTATATAGAATTATAGTGGGTTGAAAGTAGTTTAGAAGATTTGTTTCGGATTTAACACATAATTCAAAAATAATATTTGTAATAAATATATTCATATTTCTTCTCTTTTATTATATTATTATTACTTATAATTATATTATTTATTTATTTCTTATTAGTAATTTGTTTAATAAATTTTTAAACAAATATTAATAATAATTTATTAAAGAATTATTATAAAATTCATAACATTTGCTAATGTAATTAGAAAGTTATAAATTTACAGTAATAATATATTTATATTCAATGTTGTTAAAAATAATAATTAACAATAATTTTTCTCCCACTTCGTAGCTCTTGGCGAAAAAGTGGAGAAAATAAAATTTTATAGAGAATGAAAAGCAAACGGAAAGTGAGAAAGTCACTTTTCTACTTTTCTTTTTAAAGTAAACATGCTGAATTTTCCACTTCTCAGTTTCTTATTTTACTTTTCTCTCTAAGTAAACAGACCCTAAGTTAGAAATTAAAGAGGATTCTATAACTGGTTTCATATTGTTTTTATCTCATGAGATTTGTTTGGCAAAGTTGCCTTTCAAAACTCACAAAACAATTGTATAGGTCATGATGTTTAAAGCCGTGAATGGATGAATGTCAAATGTGAATAATTGCAGTGCAAACTTAACATCTTACTGGAACACTGATCAATCTAGTTTTTTCGAATGCATATTTGTAAGCAACGATAAAGCATTATACACTGTTGCAAAATGGCACATAAAATATAATATCTGAGACATATTAAAAAGTATGTTATGAATGCTGTAAACGATATCAATAATTCAATATTAGCTAGAGGCTGTCCACAACTAAAATTAATAATGCTTGTATGAGTGATTTAAACAGGTGAGGTTGAAGATGTTCACCAATTCTTTCATTAAAGTTTTATAACCTGCATGATGTGGAAATGCACCTGAATGACCATTTCCGAAACACTTAATAAAGAAAAAGCATGTTACTTCCTTTCTAGTGGGAAGCATGGATATGCTCTAAAATTGGATGGCTTAGTACCTGCCCTGTTAATACTGGTTGGCATCCTCTTCAAAGATGATTAAAGCTTGTTCTAATTGAAAGAATTACCATTATGTACCTTGAGTGCTCTGCAAAGGGCAATGTTAACTTAAATCCTTTGGCATCTTCTTGCATGGCTGCTCTACAATGGCTCTCATGCTAGAAGGACAAGACAACAGGAGTAAAAGAAGAAAAGGGAAGCTCTAAATTGGTCTTTTTTACTAGTGCAGTCTTTACTCGTTTCATGCATAGTAATAGCTCTATGCAGCATTATGGCATGAATATGTTAGTCCTTGATAGAAGTGGTGATTGTGGATTGAAGAACGTGTGTAGTTTCATCTGAAATGATAAGTAGGAGTAAAATTAAGAGATTAAAGGTGGCCATTCAGTTGGTTAATTTCCAAATCTAACCATATAATCTGAAAAATTTGTATAATCATCGGGAACCATAAGACAAATATACATTTCTGACCATATAACAAAGATTAGTATGCTAACTTGCTAACATGAGCAACTCTCTGTTATTTGGAAAAAAATGATTGTGCAGAACCATTTACAAATCTGACCGTATAATTCGAAAAATGTGTATAATCGTGAGAACCATAAGACAAATATACATATCTGACCATGTAACAAAAAATAGTAGCTAACATGAGCTACTTTCAGTTATTTATAAAAAAATGATTGATCAGAACCATATAACTGTCCGAGCTATTTGAACCTTACTTGCCTATGAGTATAATATCTGACCATACAAAAAGGAAAATAAATTGTAGGTGCTAATACCGACATTATAAACTGGTCATTTGGTTGGTATCGGCACATTTTGATAGAAGTAAAAACAATTATCACTGTCAGTCTGGAAGTAAAAAATGTATGTGGTGTTAACTTTTCCATGGGATCAAACTATGATAAACCTATAGTGTGTAGTCATCTATTATTTGTTGAAGCTTTTCGCTGTCATTATTGCTATGGACAAGATAGGTCAAGGTAGTTTATGTGTTCTAAAGCTTACAAAGCGAGCAGAGCTCTTATCAGTGAAATGAAGCTGTTGGCATCTTCTTAAAGTGTAGGCAGATCGAATTGTTTTCAACTGCAGCTCCTGCAGTTGTACTTAGTGATTATGCGTTGTGCATACTACACCAATTAAAAGCAAGGCTTGCAAAGGAAACTTTTGTGCATGATAGTTAAACTGCTAATAATTGGTAGTTTAAGGAGAGTCATTGGAATATTCCATTTACGCAAAAATAAGATATGTAAGAGAGAAATTTTAAAATGAATATTTTATCTTATCACATCCGTCTGCATGATGGCACCATATTTACTTTTGGTAAAAGATTTTCTTTTTGTTTTCTGTTTTTCCGATTTAGTCTATGAGTCATACGTCACACTTCTATTAGTAACAAAGCGTCACCTTAGGCTGTTTTTCTGATCTTTGAGATTAGTTTAGGTGATTGAGGTATAGTTTTTGAAATTTGAAATAACTACTTCGACTGGTTCACTAGCTTGACTGAGTCCAATTTGAAACTATATGACTTATTATTGAAGCCTTCAGAACTTTGGATTACTGATCATACGTTTTTGGTGCACTTGGATTCGGAGCGACTACGAGCATATGCCATGTGTTAATCTGTTCCACAGGATTATCAGCTGTCATTAGGTTTTAATACAGCATGCATAACCAAAAACCATTCTAAACTCTTCCGTACATGCTGTCACTCTAGGTTTACATGGATAAGGCAGATAAGTCTGTATTAGCAGATTTTGAGGATATTTACTTATTTATTTATCTATTTTTTATCAAGCAGGTAAGGCTGTTCTTAACAGAAGACGCTCCCTCCAATTCTAGACTAGGAGTTCAAGACCATCTTCAAGCAAAGGGTTCATGGATAAGGCATGCACCAGGAATGGGTTCTGATGACTCTCTGCCTCCTGGGTTTGAAGCACCAACACATGCGAAACAGTTAAAACTATCTCAGATTCCTACTATCAAATGGAGATGTCCTCCAAGGGTAAAAAGATAATTCTGTTTCTTGTCTAGTGCATTCAAATGAAATTTTTACCTATGTTTCATCTACCAAAAGCAATTCTTAAATATGAAGTATGGGCAGCTGTTGAAATTTTGTATGACCAACGTAGATAATATTGAATGCTCAATGGCTTGTGGTTGCTGGTGAAGAAAGCGATGAGGTTCTCCTACAGAATCAAAGGCTGGGTCGAATGGTGGAGGCAATCTACCCACAGCGGTCTGCCATTCCTTCAAAGTGAGCTTCTCATACTGAAAATTTTACCCTACTTTCCTTCATGTACATTGATACTGAAACTGCATTCATCCAGCTCATATGTGCCGCCGGAGGTGGAGAGTTCTTATGACGATGATTCTACTACTCCGCTTATACCAATTACTGCACTTGAGGATGATGAAGCATCGGAGCAGGTAGATTCTGCAGCATCAGATGAGACTTCCCACCAATCGCAGCAGCAACCAGCTTTCGTTAGCAGCTCAACATTGACGTCCCCACACGTAGATTCTCATCATCATAATGCTGCACTGCCGGCTGCTACTGAATGTCCGATAAGCAATGAAAATCCACCGCCTGTTATTTCATTCAATGCAGAACCTGATGTCGTGGCTGCTGCTTCGATTGCATATGCGGCAATTATGGGTAGCGAAGAAGGGAGTCCTATTGACCGTGATTTGCTCATTAAGATCCTTAGCGATCCTTCTTTTGTAGAGAAGTTAGTTTCAGAATCATCCGGAACTGCGAAACAAACGGTGCCTCCAGTAGCCACTAGCTCAAGTCTTTTGCCTCGTCAACCTCCGTTACCACCTTCTTTGCAAGTTAGCTCAATTAATCCGTTGCCTCCCACACCATCCTTCAGAGCCCCGTCTATAAATTTGCAGCCGCCAGACCTTCAAGTATCCTCAGGAACTACCAATCAAACGGTGCCTCCTGTAGCCACAAGCTCAACTTTTTTGCCTCGTCAACCTCCACCATCGCGTCCTTTTCAAGTTAACTCAATTACTCCATTGCCTCCCACGGCATCCGTCAGAGTCCCTTCGATAAATTTGCAGCCACCAGATCTTCAAGCACAGCGACCGGTGAAGGACGTAAACTATTACAAGAGTCTAATTCAGATGCATGGAGTAGATAGACAAGTATCGCCTGATCCAAATCCAGTGCAGTTTGGTTCTGTTCGTGAGAATTTTATTCAGATGGATGGAATAGATGGGCAAACATATCCTGAACCAAATTCTGCACAATTCGGTAAAGTTCAGGAGAATCTAATTAAGATGCACGGAGTAGATAGACAAGCATCTCCTGATCCAAATCCTGTACGATTTGGTAATGTTCGTAACCAACAGATGAATAACTCGAAGGATTTGAAAAATATGGAGGGAACATTTGCACCAGTGATGCAAAGAGACCAGAAACAGAGGACTCCAAAGCCTTGCGCATTTTTCAACACTCCAAAAGGGTGTAGAAACGGGGCAAGCTGCCCGTACCTTCATGATAGATCTCTTCCACGGCGGATTGGTACGCCCTCTAAGAGAATGAAACTAGATAATAGTATTGTTGGGAGGTTATGAATGTTTTGTAGTCTTTTTTTTCCCTTTTCTTTCTTTTGTTGTTTCTCCACAAATTCATTTCTTCATTTTTTTTTTCTTCGTACATTTTGTCGGTAAATATTTCAAATTATCAAAAGTGTGGTTCTAATGTTTGTTGGTTTCTGTACTCGTGTCATTTTCTGTCTGTGCAAGAAAAACATGTACTGGTACTACACTAACATATGTAGGATAAAAAAAAGAAATTTGAAGGATCTTCGAGACTTCTCAGCGAGTTTTATAAGTCTCACTTTGTGATTCTTTCATGTGTGTGTGCGTGTGTGTAGAAGGATAATATGTGAGGTAGAAAATCTGAACAAAAAAAACTCAAAAAGCTGTAAGTTACTTAAAAAGAACTGCATAGGTAGTAGTTGTATTTAATCGGTCGGCTTTACGGTTCTGACCACTTAAGTCGGTCCAGACGACGTGCATCCCTACCTGTTATGAACTTGATGGATTTGTTGTAATGAAATTTCACTTAATGGTTAGTCTTTTGTGTAACTAATTATTCAGTAAATAACAGAAAGATATAAAGGGGTTAGTATGAAGAGCAAAGAAAGATCAAAATGCATGATATTAGAGCAACCAATGAGACTCTTAACATGCAGAATAACACAAAAAAGACACCAACCTCAAAATAGAACACATTATCGAACAGAGTAAAACCCAAGAGCTAGCCAAAAAAAAAAGCATATAAATGGCACATTTATAAGAAACACGATTAGTACCAATTGCAGCTAGCTGACAGACAATAGAACATAATCACAGTTATTTCACATAACCAGACCAAGACTTAGTTACGATCGAGCGGTATAGTGATTCAGATTATATAAAATGTCTTTACTTTGTTTTCCTTTATTTTTTGTTTTTATTTTTATTATTTATTTATTTTATTATATATATATATATATATTTATTTTATTTTTACTATTATATTATACATGGGTGGGCGGTGGGCTGAAATACTTTTTTAGCTCTAAGAAACACCGAGGTAGCTCTGTCCAGGATATTTCCGCCAAACACTTTTCTAGCATCAATTCATACTCTTCCCCTCTAAACCAGCCAACACTACAAATTCTCCTCTTTTTGTCATCAAAGTAAATGTCCGCAGATGACAGTGTGAGTACAATTTCGTGAACAATAGAGAAGATAATAAATAGATAGGCGAGTCAGAATATTTTATATATATATATATATATATATATATATATGGAATTAGCACAATATACAAGAACAATATCCCCTAAAATCATATGCTCTGATGAAGTGGTTTCTCTTTAAATTTAACTAATAACGTTAGAGCATGAAGTTTCAGCAATCTGATTTTCTGTTTAGTATCGTTCACCACAGTTTTTTTTAAGATTATCGTAAAATTCTGCGCATAGACGGTCCACTTTTATACGACCGTTTGTGATATATAAATCTATAGATCGAATCATTTTTCACCAATCAAAGAGTTTTCATTCTTTTAGTTCGGGCTGGTCGAGAGTTCGTATCATTTATTATAGGATATAAATAAATTTCTCACATCCCTTGGGGGTGGAATTTGTAGCATTCGAACATGAGGTGATCATTTACAACATTATGTGTTATTAATAGATATACCTCCAAAATGAATAATATCATTCTACATAAATTTTGGATAGGAAGGAAGCTTAATCCCAATTATCTTAAAGTTTCAGGTTGTAAAGCATTTTATTTATACGGTTTATATTTAAAAACAACAAGGCCAGATAAAGAATTCTGAGAAATGTATAAGAAAAGCTCCAATCCGGATGGATGATGGATCCACGCTCATTTATAGTAGTACCAAAATGGAGTATTGTATGTAAATATCAATAATAGTTGATATAAAAATTTTTATTTTATTTTTAAAAGGACTTAAATATTTAGCTTAAATTTAAAAAAAAAAGAACAAACATTTAATGCACTAGATGGTGTAATTTTTGCTCTCGGTGCCTCGCCGCCGCACATTATCCAAAGATTTTTAATATAATAGTGATAAATCAGGTGAATTTTTTAATCTAATTCCCGTAGAGATATTCGGTAATCAGAATTTCTCTAATAATATAAATCCAATTTCTATTTTAGTTGGTTACAATTTTAATATTATTTCAACTAAACAACTGCAATCGAAATAAATGAATATAATTTTCATTTTATACAGTTAAAAATACTAATCAAACACCCTATTCATTTCTAAGAATACTCATATTTCTGGCAAGGAGTACCCTTATTTCTGGCGAACCGCACGTTGCCGTATGAACTTTATGATTTTTTGACAGAAAAAAATCCAATAGAAATATTTCTGATCAACGTCCATCGAAAAATTATTTTTGTTATTTAAAAGTATTTTGGTAAAATCCTTTCAAAACTATTCCAGTAATTTTTTATCTTTTAAAGCTTTTAACAATGGATGTCCAACAGACATTTTCTATAAAAAAGTAGCCGGAGTCGGGATGTTCTTCCTGAGGAAGTTTTCGACGCATATTGGCTTGTTTTTCGACAGATTCGTCGGTTGGAGATTCACGTTTTCTTGTAGTAAATTAATGGCCATTTATGATGAATTATTATGTATATTTCATTTGATTGTTGTCATCATCATTTATTGTCTTAAAATATACGTTAAGATATAAGTTAAATATATGAGAATTTTTATAAAATACATCTGCTTTTAATACAATAAATTTTCTAGGGTTTGTCTACACAAATTCGTTGGAAATTATAAAAAAAAAAAGCACCTGGCCCTCGGGATAGTAATAAGATCCATAAAAGAATTTAAATAAAAGTATAAAAGAAAACTTCCCATGACCATAATGTCAAATACTAAATTAAATTTTTCTAAATTTTTTTTCTGGTAATACTAAATGCAAATAATCTTCTGGAAGAAGGCTTTCTTAGAAACATTATCCATTAAATTATACAACGAAACTTTGTTCTAAAAGCAAGGATTGTTTTCAGTTATATTCGTCAGACAGTTCCTAGTTTATATTTTTTATTATTTATTTTATTATTATTATTATTATTTTAATTTAACCATACAAGAGTCTCCCCTGTGAATTTTTTTACCACGGACCTCATGCAGTTTGTCATCCTTGCCGTCGGTTCTCAAGGCGCGTCGTATATTAATGACCATTTATGATGAAATATTATGTATGCTTTATTTGATTGTTGTGACCATCATTTATTGTCTTAAAAATTACACTAAGGTATAAGTTAAATATATGAGAATTTTTATAAAATACATCTGCTTGTTATACAATAAATTTTCTACGAATATGTCTAGACAAATTCGTTGGAAATTAAAAGAAAAAAAAATACCTGGCTCTTCAGGATAGTACCCGAAAAATGAGCAAATGCAAATCAGGCCATTTTTCAGATTAAGTATTCGGACCAAATAGTATACTCATACTAAATACATTGCAGATAATCTTCCGAGAGAATGCTAAATGCAAATAATCTTCTGAGAAAATGCTTCCGTTTAGACATTTTCCATTAAATGCAACAACGAAACTTGTTTGAAATAAGCAAGCATTGTTTTAAATACATTCCCAGATAGTTCCTAGTCATTTTTTTTTTAAAAAAAAAAACTCACAAAAATGTGCACTGTGAGGTTTTTTTTTAAAAATAATCTTGGACCTCATGCAGTTTGTCATGAGTTGTTCCTACAGCAATCCCTTTTGCAGTCCATGTTTTCCCATCCGAGATTCCTTGGGAATATGATTTTGATGTTTTTTCTTAAGGGTTGATTGGGTATTTTTGGATGTTTAGTGTTCTTTGGTAGCGTACCATTATATAACCTAGCTTGCATCACATGAGGGGATCCTCACTAAGGATGGGCTGCATCGCCTATCAATTCACACATTGACGATAAGGACTGCCCCCTCTGTCAAACTGTACAGGAGACAACGCATCATCGACTCCAATCTTGTACTTACAATTGCCGACATCGGGGGTCACGTCTGTGACAAGCTCGATCCCACCCCGTGCGCCGCCCTCCCTTTTGGACCGATGAGGAATCACCTATAGCCATATGAATTTCGAAATGCTCAGGATCATATCTATGTGGCACTCTTTTGGTACATCTGGCTGGAACAAAACTTATGGGTTTTACACCAACGTTGTCCTCTCTTTTACAATTGGGTTTTGCTATGCACACCCAAGAAACCACACAATAAATCACACATGCTGACGTAGCACAATCAAGACCACATATCACGATGGGTATATTTGTAATTTTGATATTTTGTGCGAATCACGAGGGAGTTGTGCGAATCACGAGGGAGTTGTGCGAATCACGAGGGAGTTGTGCGGTGGAAATTGATTGTGTGTGGTTTGTTGGGTAGTTTGTTGGGGGTGAGTAGTATTTTTCTTTACAATTTTGAGGAGGGATCTGATTGACGGGGAAAAGACAAACAATTGTGTAGATCCTGATTTCATTGGTGCCGCGAGTGACTCCTTCCTTCATTTGCAAACTTTTTTCCTTCCTTGAGTGCAGGCTATCATGTATTTGAGTTCAACTTGTAGTGAGGATTATTATGTAGTAAGGACTACCTTAAACCCTTTCCGCTTTGTCAAGGCATACAAGATGATCCAGAAGGATCCATCATGTTTTAGATCAAGGAGGTATGGCCAACATTAGGCCATGTCATGGCTTTCACGCCAATATTGCGCTCATCGCGCCCCAATTATGTGCCATCTGTAACTCGTGCACTCTTAATCGACCTCTTAGCCAAATCAACCCAATTAAGGCCCAAATGCAAACCATAATGCACCAAGTACAGGGTCAATTGAAGCCAAGAAGACCAAGTCAAGTTACATCTCGGTCAAAATCAGAATCCAAGGAGATCCAAACAAGCTCAAGCAAGTGCATGACACAAGCCAACAAGACTAGCCATAAGCCTCCCGAAACTGATCACATGCTAGCATGTGGTTAACACAAGCTAGCATATGTCCAAGGTATGTCTAAGTGTGTTTAGCACATGTCTCACGACATGTCAAAAGATAATTAACTTTGTCTATAGTCTTAATCCAAGTGTTCATTAGATGTCCTAAGTGTTTCTACATATGTTAAAAGTTTCTAAAAGTTCTTGCCTAGTGTCTTAAGTTAGTAGTGTTTTATATTTTAATGATGTAATTAATAGAGAGTTCTAGAGTTAGGTGGGTCACCTCTACTCTTCTTGTATAAATATCCATTTGGGACTAAATAATAAATTAAGTCTTGTTCTCCACACAAGTCTTCAAAGAAGTCTTGTTCTCCATACAAATTTTTAAATAAGTCTAGTTCTCCATACTAAAGCTTTAATCAAATATCTCTTAATTAGCTCTCCACCGAGCCAAGTTTATCAGCTTAATCAAAACCATTTCGGTGACATCATCCTCCTAGCTCCACCTTACCAAATCAACCCACCCATTCTACATTAAACTAATTCTCGCCGAATCTAGGCTAAGTCCCTAACTCGAGCCACCTAGAGCTCATAGACCTCTTCAGTCAAGATAAGTCCCAGCAACCTCTAAATCGAAATCAAACTCCAACCCTGGATGAGCCCGAGTAGAGAGAGTTTTGAAGCTAGCTCGAGTTCTTCACGGATCACAAGAACACACTATTTATATTCATAATGTTGCAAGCATTCTTACAGTTAACACAATTTCAGGAAACAAATGCATGCTCAACTTGTTACAAACATTAAGCATTTTTCCATCAGAATGAAGATAGAAAATATGCTCAAAGGACTGATCACTTATATGACACTAATTTCAGATCTAAACATACACACACTGAAGCTAAACAGCAAGGAAAGATGAATACAAAGACATGGTTACAAGATATGTCATTGCAAAATTCTGAACGTAGTGCAAACTCAATTCCTACTGCTTCAGAAATACACAGGAGATTGGTTCCTCCAAGTATCCTAACACAAATTAAGGTCTTGTAATATGAAGTTCAGTGAGGATTAGAGACAATGAAGTTTCGAATCCCAGCAAGCGTGAGTTGGGAGACTAGCGTGTCGCTCCGTTCCTGATCGAGCTGTAAGATAGAAACCGAACTCAGCAGTCACAGTTCCAAAAAAAAAGAGACGATGAAGTTTCACCTACTATATGTTCTTCAATATGTACAGCAGGAAGACAATAGCAAAATCCTAATGCTCATTTCTGCAATGCTATAAGCTCATGGATTATCTCACTATCAAATTCACTATCCTGTGAACTAGGAAAATTTTTTTTCTGTCATACATAAAATAAACTGATAAAGGCACCTGCAGATTTTATGAATTATTGTTCCAGGATTGAATAAAAATTCCCAATCACATACCAACCTGGTAAATTAAAGATAATATCGTATGCCACTACATGAAAAATAATCGGGCTAATACCATAAAATGTATACAAGTTGAATGCTATACACTTGTAAATGAGTAACATTATGTATTTCATACTTCCATTCAGATATGATAATGGAATTACGAAATTAACCTGCAGAAAAGTATGAAATCATATCATAACCTGAAAGAATTCAAAGGATACATAATAAACATCCAAAACCAAAGAAAAAAACAAATTAATGTTTCAGAAGTTATACTTTCTTACATAAAGTGATTCAACTCGAAGAAACAGATGTTCTTTCTGGGAATCGAGCATGTCTCTATTAAGAGACATTTTCAATGTTTCATATATGACAGAAAGAAACATTTTCCAAAAGCTTTACCATGTAAATGACGAACCATTTGATCCAGGAACATATTGATGCAGTAGTTGAAGTAAGATCCTGAAAAAACAAAAGCTAAATCACAAATAATTAAAAAACTGGTGTCTTACATAGAATAAACCGATAAAGGGACTGCCAGGTTTAATGAATTATTATTCAAGGAGTGAATGAAATTCCCAAGAAAGTTCAAAGGATTCATAATTAAACATTAAGAAACATAGGAAAAAAAAAAACAAATTAATTTGTCTCAGAAGTTATACTTTCTAACATATAAAGTCATTAACTCGAAGAAACAATTGTTCTTTCTGGAAATCGAGCATGTTCCTATTAACAGAAAATTTTCATATTTCATATAAAGAAACAGTTTCCAAAAACATTACCATGTAAATAATTAACGAACCATTTGATCCAGAAACATATCGATACAGTAGCTGAAGTAAGACCTTGCAAAAACAAGAGGATTTAACAATAAGTGACTAATTAAATCAATCTGGTCTTGATCTGCCTTTCACCGTATGTCTTTTAAGATACAGACTGTAAAATTTATAACGAAAATCATGATCTTCTGAGAGTAAAACCGGTGGGTGACAGAAAGAGAAGTGAGCACAAATGGCCTCCAGCATCTGCCTCGTTTAGATGCAAGAACGAACTATCTGTGCTCACTCTCTTCTGTCACCTATCTCCCTTCTAGATCAAACATATCTATATAATTAAAAAAAAAACACATATACACAACATATATCAGAATAATAATAACTGAAAATCATAAAAATTCTCATGAAAACGATACAGCGAAGATATAAGTGAAGGGAAAAACATGAATTTTTTTTTTATTTAATAAAACAGCTACAGAATCGTTTTCCTGGTTAGATGAAGACCAAGGTAATAACTGAATATGTTCAAATAGGAAGGTAGCCTGTTTGATTTGTGATGAAAATGGAGGAGGTTTGTAAGGTATATATAGACGATTAGAAGGGCATCAAATATTTCTATATCTTGGAAAAGAACAAATAGAGCCGACTAAAACCCTAGCTGTGCACAGTGGTCTCCACTCCACAACCACCAAAAGAACCCTAGTTGCATCCCCCATTTATTCTAATCCTGATCTCTTACCTCATATCAATGTTCCTTGTAATTCTAAACCGCACCTCATATCCTACATTGATTCATCATCTAGAAGAACGCAGATGCATCGAAAATATGAACAAAGAAAAAAAAAATTCAAGATCTTTTTAACTTTCCCAGTTCACTCTAACTTATTACCAAATCTTAGAAAAGCTTGTATATTAAAGTAGAGATACTCAAATTAGATGCGTAATTATTTGGATTTTTAAACAACAATAGGTTAAGTGGATCTAACATCAACAATGCGTGAACATGACGATGTTCTTGTGTTCTATGGCAACTTTGATGAAGCTCGAAGGGATAAGCATGGTTGGAAAGTAAAGGTTTTTGAGCTTTTTGCGATTTTTCTAATATTAGTGGAGAATAATAAAATAGAAGCTTTAGTAAGTTGGATTCTCTATCATTATTAAAATATGTGTCAGAGAAGAGGCGTGAATTATTTTATCTCTTTGACCGGCATCTCTGCATGGTCCTGTGTTTCGGCGCGCGGGCATCTTCTGAACAGAAAGAACGCATAAAATTACTGTAGCTCCCACAAATTGCCCAAAATTTTTCCTTAAATTGAAAAATATGCTGCTGGAAGAGCGTATTTTGTGATACAAAATGAATGTAATGAGTTTTTGGTGTGAAGTTTTGGAAAGTATGTGTGCTCGAGCATTAGAGTCTCATCTATTTTACAACTTGGAATAGGTACTATGTGCATTGAAGATGCAGGATCTAATTTCTGCCAATAATTGAAGATGCAGGAACTACTTTCTGCTAATAAAGATTTAAAAATGTCAAAATAGTTGGTTTAATTTATCTATTTCTTTATTTATTAATTAAGGAAACTTATACACGACCTAGATGTTTATATCAAATTAAATAATCGTTCAACATTATCTCAATATAAATTTATATTTCTTCTTAGCAATGATATATAGAATTCCCATATGGAGCAGTTCAGGAAGTTGGATGGGCGCGCATATGACTGGATCTAATAATATAACCGAGTTTTGTTAGATCTATGAGTAATGCTACAATGTTGAATAAACTTGTTCCATCAAGCTACTAAGGTAATGTTTGTATCCCTGGTCCTTGTAAGAGTTATCCTGGTAAATATATTACCATGATAATAAACCGTTAATAGTTACCCATATTTGGATTATTGGTACTTGTTAAATGAGTAACAGATGACATAATTGGAATTAATGTAAATAATACTCAAGGATGTTATTTATAAATTAAAAAAAAATTATTTATTTTCAAAACTATTTTATTAAATTTTATTGATTTTTTATATACAAAATAACTAAATTATTTATATGTTTCTAAAATAAGTAATTAAATATTTAATAAAAAATAAAATAAATACAATTTTACTAAAAGTAATAAATAATTTACTTATTTTATCAATAAAGAATTTGCTTAATTATTTATTAGATAATTTAATAAATTATTCACTTTTTAAGAAATTAAGTATTTAATATTATTGTTATTTAGTTAATAAATAATAAATATATATATATATATATATAATATATATAATATAACATAATAAATTATATTTAATTTAAATAAAATAAATGCTTAGTAAATATTAGTAAAATAAATAAATACTTATCTATTAAAAAGTAATAAATAATTTACTTATTATTAATTAATTTAATAATAATTTGTTTAATTATTTATTATGTGAGAAATTAAATAATTTATTGTTTTTATTAAAAGTAAATATTTAATGTCTTTTTGTGAACAAAATAGACAAATAAAATATTAAAAAAATTATTTATATGAATAATTATTTAGTATGTTTAGTAAAATTAAATACTATTATGTTGAAAGTAATACATAATTCACTTATTATTAATTATTGATAAAAAATTTAATTAATTTTTATTATATAATTAACTAAATAAATTATTAATTTATTTTCAAAATAAATTTTTCATTAATATTATTTAGCTGTAGATAACTAGTTTTTATTAAAAAAATTTAATAGTTATATTAGCTATATACAATTATTAAATAAATTAAATTAAAAAATAAATAAATAAAATATACAATAAATAAATAAATAAAATAGTTAAATTAATATTTAATTAAATTAATTAAAAATAAGTTAACTAAAAGAGAGGAGAGAATGGGTTATGATTACATGGGTAAAGTTCTACCCACCTCTTGAGGTGGATAGCACTTTATCCATGAATGTGGGTAAAAGTTATCCAATCTGGTAACACTTACCATCCAACCAAATATGGGTAAGTGGTGGTAAATATTACTCAAGTAATGATTATTACCTTTTTGCCCATGATCCAAGAGAAAATAAGTTGACGAAGATTTACCTTGTGCAACTGAATTTGACATATGAAAGGTCGAAGAATTTAGTTACTATTTTCATCTAGTATTATGCAGCTTTTTCAAAAGTTACTCCCTTTCACATGTAACATGTTTTCTTTGACTTCGACTAAAATCTATAAGCTCTTGTATGCATTATCAATAGGGTGAGTGGGAGGGGTAACGGTCGCAGTGGTAGGGTGTGTCGCGTCCCGCTCCCCGCCCCGGGCCTCTTCCGCCAAGCCCCGGCTCCACCACAGAGCCGGGTCTCTTTTCTTCGGCCCGAAAAGAGGGATCCCTTGGTTAGGTGCCAAGGCTAAGGCCTCCCACACTAATAAACCCAAACATCTCCCTCCATCTAAGAGGTATGGGATAAATTCTTATCAATTCCCGCGCGCAGCCTATTAAGAGCCCAATCCGCGCCTAAACTCACATTTTCGATCGACCGGTCGGGGTTTTGTCGACTGGAAACCGCGCAGATCGCACATTCTTGTGCCGATCCCGCCTGAAATCCGGGGTGTCACACCCCCCCACACCTTAGGATACGACGTCCCCGTCGTACGGGACAGGTCACGGACGGACGTACATGCCCAGTCTCTCTCCAGTCACACGAGACCTGGCATGCGCACCATGCCCGTATCCGAAACCGGGGTTGCTCTGATACCATTTCTGTCGCGTCTCACTCCCCACCCCGGGCCTCGCCCGCCAAGCCCCGGCTCCACCACAGAGCCGGGTCTCTTTTCTTCGGCCCGAAAAGAGGGATCCCTTGGTTAGGTGCCAAGGCTAAGGCCTCTCACACTAATAAACCCAAACATCTCCCTCCATCTAAGAGGTATGGGATAAATTCTTATCAATTCCCGCGCGCAGCCCATTAAGAGTCCAATCCGCGCCCAAACTCACATTTTCAGTCGACCGGTCGGGGTTTCCGGTCGACCGAAAATCGTGCAGATCGCACATTCTTGTGCCGATCCCGCCCGAAATCCGGGGTGTCACAAGGTGGAGCTCACGAGGCATTCATATCTCGTGTTTGACTATCTGCGATGTTAGTTGCGTATAAAATATACCCCAATGTAGGTACGTCCACATCAACGGTACTCCTATGTAAGAATATCATCTTAGGATAGCTAGGTGGAAGCCTAATGCATGCAGAGTCCTACCTTGTGGCTCTCAACAAAAAACTAAGGTATGTGTCGTAGTGTTTGAGGCACAAAGAGGCAGAGAGGAGGCTGAATATTGGATAATGCACAGAGAGAGAGAGAGAGAGAGAGAGAGAGAGAGAGAGAGATGACGTTGGGCATTGTTTTGGAGATACATTGTAGTGGGTTTCTAATCGCTTTTTAGAATACACAAGTGCTTATATGATATATATATATATATATATATGATGAAAGTACACATGCATCATGAAAGAGAGTTTCCCTACCACTAATTAACACCTTATATAGTAGCACGCAATTATTATTCTGTGGCGGCCAATTATTTATCTTATAAGTAAATGCTCATGTAATTGCATCTATATATGCACCATTGATTATTCGGGGTTTGTTAGATTTAGAAATAAGGCTACGACGCCGTAAAGATGAACGGAAAGCAATCACAAACACACAGAATTTACGTGGTTCGGCGAAGATGCGTACGTCCATGGAAAGGAAGAACGCTCTTTGTTACTATGCCAGAGGTGCTATAGCCAATTACAAGATTCTCTTCTCTAGGGCTAGATTCTAGATATATATACATGTGTGAATCCGCCGCCCTAAATCCTAAATTATTTGCTTCTAATTGAATAACTGCATTCTCTAAATATGAAAAACAGAGTCACTAATTTAGGCTGCTTTAACGACCTGATGACGTTTGCTCTTGGTTAGATCGTGATTCCATCATAAGCCCCACAATTTGGAAGACCTTTGTAAAAATATTTCGAACTGTTCTTTTGCTGTTCTTTGTGATTGTGTGCTCCTCATGCTGCTATGTGTGGCCTTTGGCGTTTGTCGAGAATTCAATCAGGTGTTCTCCCCTTGAAAAATATCGATGTATTTTGACTGTGAGTTGTTCTCTCCGGGCTAGTAGATGTTGAGGCGATTTGAAACTGCTCTTCTCTTTCTTATCTTTTCCTCTGCGCGAGACGTCGCAAGCTTTTCTTGTTACTGCTCCAATGCAGCGTTCTCCCATATAAATCTCGCGCTTATTGGTTGAGGTGGCTGTGTTTGCTGTTATGTTTTTTGTAATCAGGAATTTACGTAACCACCGCAGATATTCTCGAAAATTAGTTACGATCTTCATCATCACTATCATAAATGCATTTTGCTGTCACCCCATTTACGATTACCTTTTCACTTCGAATGTTAATCTTCTTCTTCGCGCTGTCGAAATCTTTTCCTGCGCTTTTTGCTTTCTGAGTTTCATCCATGGTTCCTCGTCTCAATCCGGTCAAAGCATCACCGCTAGCGTATACGGAACTCGAAGCACTTTCACTGAGGTAGAGGAGTTGGAGTTCCGTCACTCCAACCGTCTTCCTGCTGAGTACATTATTCAGCGGCCAAATTCCCTTGATCGGGCTCACCGATCGCGACCCGGTGAATTCTGCCTTTACGTCGGCTGCCTTCTCGCAAGTGTGGGACTTCCTTTCTTCTCCTTCCTGGCACTGCTGCTCTCTCGTTACCACCTGGCTCCAACTTAGCTGATCCCCAATTCCTGGAGGGCTATAATAGGATTCCTTTCTTTTTACCGGTAGGTTGACGTCGAACATAGCGACGTTTGAGTTCTTCCACTATCTTTTCGACCTCCACTATGTTACCGTCGGAGTGCCGCAATTTTATTTTATCGCACGCTACAAAGGGCGTGCCATTGTTGTCGAATATACTCAGCGACACAAGAATTGGAGAGAAAAATTCTTTTACATTATCCCGGTTCCTGTTGATGGCTGGGAGAATGTGCCCCGAAAGTGGGGCGGGCCTCCAATTGACTTGATGGCTCCCCCTGCCAGGATCAATCACCAGCGGGATGACATGATTAACAATTTTCGTGGTACCTCCCCTATTCGCCAGATTGATGTTAGGCGATTGGATTATTGTCCGTTGCGTCTTCTTGGTTTGCTTCCTCGTGTCGATCCCAACGAAAGAGATTCATCCGGTTAGTGGACCATATGCCAATCTCATCGTAGCTTTGCTATTTTTGTAGGCCCACAAAGTATCTGAATATATTAGAATCGGAATAGGAATAGATAGTGCTTGTATATGTTCGATTCAATAAGGAATAGAATAAGAATTGATATATTTACAAATAATCATCGAGTATTAAAATTTTTTTATAAATATCAAAAATATATTTTCAATGGAGTGGAAATTATTCCTTTTCCTAACTGTTGATAAAATAAACAAAAGATCATCAGTTGGAACAATTTTTATTTATGTTTCTCAACCAAACATAACATTTCTATATTTTACCTTTTCTGTCGCCCATACATTGCAAATAACAGCATACATATTTTGAATGATCGACCCAGATAGGAAGGATGGTGGATTGGGAAATAAAGAGGTTTCAATTCTGATTCTCTATCGAAGGGCCGCAGAGTCGTAGACTAGTAGATCTGGGGAGAGAGGATTGAGTCATTTTGTGGCTGTGAGATGTATGAACAGGAGCATGCAAAAAGTATGAGATTGAGAGCTCGCCCTTTGTAAATCTTGTAATATAATAATCTCACGCCGAGAATCACAATTATCAAAGCTGCCACACTATTCCATATATCTATCTCCCACTTTGGAAAAAGAGACTTGTACTTTATTTCCATCACTTTAGGGAGAGAGAGAGAGAGAGAGGAGAAGGAGAGAGAGAGAACATAGCCACACAAATCGAGTATTTATCCAACACAGTTGTCTACAAACTTTTACGGTGAGGGTGATCTCATCGACGACTTTATATCAAATATTTTAAATACTAAAATATAAAAAATAATGTAAAAAGAATTTCTATTTTATAAACTCGTACAAATCATTCATATGTTTTCAACTTTTCCAAAAACTCAGGCCTGCTACATCTAGATGTTCTGAACGAACAAACACAGTATTGTATCGACTAACTACATACGATGTTATTTCCCAACGAGTAAAAAAGGTGTTAGGCGAACAAATGAGACGTTAGATTGCGTAAACACGATATTTCGGACGAAAAAAATAAAGTGTTGGATTGAGCAAACAAGAATTTATAATTTGAGGGGTTGATTTGTTCAAGTTTTACAAAATAATATTTCTTGACAAAGTCTCTAATATAAATTTTATATGATCCGTACCTGGTATTCAAAATTTAAAAAGAAAAAACAAAAGTAGATGTGTAGAACTCTATCTATGCAGTTTAAAATACTTTAAATTCATTAAGATTTTAAAATTTTAAAATATCTATTCATATTATATTTTAAAGATATTTTTATAATGGTTCTTTGTTGTGTACGATTGTAATCAATCACCACTTCATATTAACGTAATCAATCACCATTTCCCACTAATCCTCCAGGACGCCCAAGACGGATAGTTGAAATTTTTACCTTAGAAAATGAATGTCTCAGTCTCAAATCTCACAAGCGTCATTTGTAGGGGTATATAAAATTTATCTCTTTTATATTCCCTAGAAGGTAATACGGGTCTTAGGGCCTGCCTAAATTTAAAGGTTGCGACTTTTCGATTGATGAAATATGAGATGGTGCCATTCTTGACTCTATATATTACGACTATTCATATAAAAGTGAACATATTAAGATTTGAAATTTTTTACAATAATCTCTTAAAAGAAAAACTATTTCACACTAATCGATCAACCTTTTGACTTTTCTTTTTCAGAAGACACACGTTATACCCTCCCTGCTACGTTTATGAGTTTGAACAAAATATATGATACATATGTATGTATGTATGATACACACACAGATATATATATATATATATATATATATATATATGCTGACTTTTTCAATGGACATATTAAAATTCTAGAATTCATCCTGAATGACTATATTACTTCTTAACAAATTTTGTCGAGTTAAGAAATGTATGATAGATCTAATTAATAATATGTCTATTTTGAAACATGTGATGTAGTTGAATACTTATTGTAGGTGCTCTTTATATTTAAATTGTTATGCGACATTTGGCTTCTAAGTGATAATAGGAACAGGAATTGAAATGCTTGCCTCTTAGAATCATAATAAAAATGGATGATCACAATCATAATTGGTCACCAGCCAGGGAAGACTACAGAGTAGAAAATTTTATAAAACCAAAATCCCTTTCATGGTGGAATAGAAATGACTGTCGTATTCTGACCGACGAAAGCCGCCGTTCGGAATTTATCATTTGCTATAGCTAACTGTGAGCACAAAATGCTATTGGTATGATCATAGAATTTATCAAAAATGTGGATATGAGAGGAATTTTCATAGAATTTATCTCTACTTATGCGAATCTCATTTTCCACATAGTCATTCTAGAGCTAGAAATGGAAAACTATATATGGACCAGTCCTCAAAAGGTTTTCAGATCGGTCAAAAATTTTAATTTAAGAGATAGTTAGAAAATAGTAAACTATAAAAATGTCAATTTAATTGTAATTACATTTTGTAGTTAAAGATTTTCTAAAAAAATGTCACAAAATATGTCTGATAAGCCTTCGAAATTGTACTACAAAACATATTTACATTTTGAAAAATAATGTTGCATTTAATTCTATTTTTTTAACTTTATAATTCATCTGTAACTCAAAAAGTATAAAAAACAACATCATGTGAGCCTAAAAGGTTGTAGTAAAAACATATTTTTCGTACTATAAGTTTTTAGAGAAAATGTCAAATATAGTTTTTCGTACTATAAAAGTAATATACTCAAAAAGTATATTGACATTTTCTCTAAAAACTATAAGTTAAGCACATCATCATAAAACAAAATTAAATCTACAGCTTCATTGTATACCATTTTTGTAAAAAATATCTTAAAATTGAGATATGTGGCCAGTCCTTGCTGCCTGAGCCAACTCCTTTCCTTGACATCCTTTTTTTAACCTTTAATGCATACCTGTTAAACCTAACGGGAGGTAAAGGCTAGCCGTCACAAATATTAGTAAACACCAAAAGGAGCCATATTTAGTGTATAACAAAATCCGGTCGCATTTTCACAAGAAACTGTGAAATTTGCAGCTAAATGTGGCGATCCAACGAATAAAAAGTGAAACTATAAACGAAAGGAAGGGCATGATAGACTATCAAGTCTGATCAAACCCTTACAAGTATCTGATTCCAAACAGTACTCGGTGTGCCTTGGCTCAATATGTTGCCAGAAGCTAAAAAACTAATTATATGATTCATATATAACAATGTCAACATCTCTGTCCAAAATAAGGAAATTAAGCACGATAATCATCTTTCGCTCCACTATGCTTTCTTTTCGGCTTCTTTTTCTTACCTCATCACCACTCAAACGAGAAGAAGAAAAACAACACCAAAGCTAATGCCTAATTCTTATCAACAACCAAAGGTTTTATCTTGGGGGTGACTGGTGTATCGTATCAGATGGACGGATGCTCATAATCCTTCCTACTCAGCTTTGAATTCTAATCAACAACCAAAGCGTGTAATCTTGGGGGTGATGGTATATCATATTGGATGGTCTCCTACTCAGGTTCAAATACGTACTCATGGTGTCAGGATCACGTGCATTTACGGATGTTGTGTCGGCAGTGAATGTATGTGTGACGGGTGCTTCCGGAATTCAGGCTGATTGTAAGAAACCTCTTGGATCGAGCCACGTAGGCACAGTTGTGGGCAGAAACTTAGCACCGGAAAAAAAAAAAAACACCGGATCTTATAAAAAGAAGAGTGTAATCTTGGCAGGATTATTCTATAGCTTTCCTGGTTACACTTATTGGTGTTGTTTATGATTTTTCGGGATCAGTGTTAGCTTCTTCGGTGTATTTTTGGGATTATTTTATTTGGGTTGCTCTTTTATATGTGTGCCTGAATGATACATTAATCTAAGTGGCTAGGCTTGGGGTCGTCTACTTAGGCAAGATAGGGTTGGGTTGATACAGGCCTTTGCTATCCCTGTACCATTTTGGTTACTATGTTAACCGAGGCTGATGTAGGACTTCCATTTATCGGCACTGCATTTTCACCAAAAAAGGAATAAAAGAAAGAGACATGACACAGAGAATAAATGTTCTAGGGTTTTTAAATAGCCAAAAGATCAATTCCTTGCAGCACCATTTATTCCATCCAATGTGGTATCTGAAAACAACCTACTCCTCCTCCTCTTCTTCTTCTTCTTCTTCTTCTTCTTCTTCTTCTATATATACCCTTCACGGCCTGCTCTTGTTCATCATCCATTGCTCTTCTACATCTCAAGAATTACATAGAGTTGCAGAAAACTCAGGAGCTCTCATTAATTTATCATTTATATAGTGATAATTTGTTGGGCTTTGCAAGGTCTAGAGAAGATGGGGAATGGAGGGAAGTGACAGAAGAGAGTGAGCACAGATAGTTTCTTCTTGCAAATGCAAGGAGGCCATTTGTGCTCACCCTCTCACTGTCATCCACCATTTCACTCATTCTTCACGGACTACTTCGTATGATTCGTTTTTTCTTTTTCTTTGTTCTTTTCCTTTTTTTTTTAGAAATCTCGTATAAGAATTCTCTATTTTATTTATTAGAGAAACATGCCATTTTTATGTATTTATGTGCTATTTTGCAATTTTCTTTTAATTTATATATGTTATGATAATATCTTTCTTTTTTTGAGCATAGACGTTTGTTTTGAATCTAAGTAAAGATAGATGCGTGAGCTCATATATAAATATATATATATATATATATATATATATATCTACTGTCCCTCCTGGACTTTCTTGCAAAGAAACTTTATTAATTCGATGTGTTTATCAACATGGAGTACTTAAAAAAAATGATTTTACTACTATAATTAATATATTGCTTCTCGAACAAAACTAGTGTGTTATATTTCCTTCCTTTTTTTTTGGTGCTAGGCTCTTAATCTTTCCTTCTTCAAACAAATTTTACACATGAAGGGGAAAATACAACTATAATCGAAGCCCCAACTTCAGCAGTTTCAAGAACTGGTTTTGCGGTCTCGAATTTGAATCTAGGCTAACATTAAAAAAGACATCGAATATTGTTTAAATTATATCTTTTGAACAAGTTTTCAGAAAAAATTTGTTGCATCAAATGTTTCATTTCTACTTAAGTATTTTATTGCTTAGAATGCTTAAAATTCAAAGTTGAGGTCTGTTTTTTTAATGGAGGAGGTGATGCGATCTGCGAAATATCATGAATTTTTAAATTTAAGGTCAAGTTTTTAGCAACTTGGATGTTCATAGCCGACTGTTGAAATTTTCCTTTTTTGGAATTTGAGAATGTTTTTTGGCAACTTATTACAAGTTGGTAATTCAGGATTCAACTTATGAAGTCAGACAATGTAATGCAGCCAAGTCAGTGTAGGTAGTTAGAGTACTACTGAGAGGATTGTATCAAAATTGATGTGTCGCAAGTTCATGTGCAACTGAAGTTGTTTTTATTATGTGCAATCTGCAATTTCTTTTCACGGCAGTCAAGCTCTAGTGCAACCGCACGTCAGATTATTGCTCACTCTTTTTTAAGATAACCAAGCGAAAGCAGTTGAGTACACGCACGTATATATCTACTACAACTTTCAGAAAATTTTCTAAAAACTCGAAAAATTAATATCCTACACTATAGCGGACGGAACTCGAACTCTTTAGTGATGATGGTTCATGAGCCATCCAGAGCCACTCTAATCAGCAACAAAGCAAGACCAATCAAACATCACAAGCTGAGTTGCTTCACAATCTTTAAATCAGTCTCCTTTCTTTATTTATTTATTTTTTTTTTTCTGGATGATGGTATGGAGAAACTGAACCCTATGGTGTATTTTTTTTGTGCGAACTCGTTAAACTATACTCAAACTTTATGAAATTAACTTGTTTTGTCTTGAGAGGAAGATGTTAAGTTTGTACTTGACTCTATACATTATGAATGAAGGTATTATATTTCAATTATTCACTGCAAATGCTGCTTCAGCAGCTGTTTTCATTTGAAGAAACAAAATAAAAGTTACTACAATATTTTGCTAGAGAATAAGCAATGATTTTCATAAATAGAGTTCTGTTAACATCATCACAAATTGTCAAACCAGCTTCTACAAGTGTAAAATGCCAGCTGTTTATACTTGCAAGCACATATTGCAGCCTTCTCCGACAACAAAACAATTAAAATCTACCACACAATAGAATCATAGAATAGACAGCTACGAAGCTGAGTATGTTCAACAAATTTGTTTTTCTTTTCTTTTCTTTTCTTTTGTTTCCTTTTTTTTAGATTATCTCATACGAAACTTGGTAAGTAACTTGTCCGCTTCGTGCGACTCTATCTATTGCACTGATTCATGTTCCACTAGCCGAGGAATTCTAGTTTTTTAAATCTGGATAAGTTCGAAAGTCTGTAATACTCTCTACAAAATACAGAAGGGATATCCACTATAATCTTCTTCCCCTCCATATATAGCGATCGATCTCACCCTCTACCTTATTTTTCATTCCTAACCTGTATTTTTCATCCTTCGCCTTCTCTAACTCAGCCTTTGCTTTCTCAAATCTATCCGTTGTAGTGGCAATACACGTCCATACTTCACAGACATTTTTAGACATGTCAATAGTGTGGGTCAGGCAAGGCCCACACTATTTGTGCAGGCTAGCACGGGTCGGCACAAACTACTATATGATTCCAGCTGGATCCATGGCCCCCAGGGGCAAGGGTGCAGGCAGGCCAGCCCGGCATGCTATCTTGCAGCTTTGTATGGCTAAAAAGTAAAATATATAGTGCCGGCTAGTCTGACGTGCACTCTCGAATATGTCTATACATTGTGGGCCGGGTCTGCCTATACTATTTTTCTAAGATAGAACCGCGGACATTTTGACATCTCTAGGCCTTTCCTCATCAAGCCATTAGAACCGCATGTAATCAAGATCGGTCCATAAATTAGCAAAGAATTCTCAAGGAATTAAAATCACACGTTGCATAGTCTTAAGTTAAAACAATTGGACAAAATTATCAAAAGGACTTTGACCTAGTAATTATGGCACCACTGCATATTATAAGATAGAGTTCATATTTATATTGTCGGGTGCATGATAGAGTTCATATTTTTTGAAATATAAAATTATATTATCAACAAATACAAACATCTTCTACAAGCAAAGTAGAAATATAATTGTGAATGCATTTTCTAATATCTTTAATAATTGTGTCATATATTGCAATGCAAGAGTCCACATGATTGATATTTTTTAACAATATCGATAGAGTCTCCTATAAACAAAGTACATAAGTAACAATTTTCAAAAGCGAACAATACTACTACTGTTTTTCCATCTAATGCTCTATTCCATGCGTTGTAAAATATTTGTAAATTCTTTGATAAAGCGGCAACACATACTCCATCTATATTCTGAATTACTATTCTAATGCTCGGTGGCGGAACCAGGATTGTCAGCCGAGAGGGACGAAAAATATCTGCGATATATTATATAAAAGATTGTTCATCATCAAAATTAAATTTAAATACACAATTCCACAACAATCGCGACAACAATAATAAAAATATGGATGACGACAAAGTTACAAAAATAAAACACCAGCAACAATATATAGTTGGCAACAAAATTATAAAATCACAATAATAAAATATAATTGTAAATTTTAATGATTGAAAATTATAAATTATAAATTACAATAATTGAAATATAGGAATTGCGGGTAGTCAGATAGAAGGTGATTTTTGGAAAGTCGACTGTGCAAAAGTTTGGAAAGAAATTTAATTTTTGGGCTGATTTTTTAGTAATGTAAGGATGGTATAAATAGAGGCATGATCCTCTGCCCCTATTATCTGTTTCTATTTTCTATTTCTACATCATAAAAAATACTTTTATGTATTTTTAAAAAATATTTTCAACATTAAACTATAGATTTTGATGAAATTTATAAATTTTATATTGAAAGTTTTTTCAAAATATACTTCTAGATAGATTTTCTGGGACTCGAAAGTTTTAACAGGTTTAAAAATTATTTTTAAAATCCGTTTTCAAACCCGTTAAGACTTTGAAACTCTAGAACCATATTTTAAAAAATAATTTTTTTTTTTCAAAAAATAATATTTATAATAAATAGTATTTGGCCGATAAGTTTTTTTCTGTGGGGGAGGAGGGGGGGGGGGGGCGGCGATCGCCATGTGGCTCCGCCACTGCTAATGCACTACCTATTTAGCTTTATAACCACCACAAAAATTTCAATACCATCTTTTAACCGTTAAATATTCAAGATCACATATGTGAGCTATATGCTAGCCCATTTTGCCCATTCTATAAGTTTTGGAGGAAATCCAATATAAACTAAAATTTTGTTCTTTATTTAGTCAATATGGGACTAAATAATACTATTTTATAATAGCTTTAGCCTTTTATCTCACATGGGCTTGGACCTCCACAAGCATTATAGCATATTTTGGTAATCCAATTTTAATATCCATGCCGATAGTGCCGTACCGACCGTACCAATATATTTTTATTTATTATTTTTAAAAAAATAAAAATAAATATAGAAAATTAATTAACAAATTCAAATATAAGATTTTTTGACACGTGCCGTGCCAATTCATACCGTGCCGACAACTGCCGGAATATGCACGTGCTGCCCAACACGGGCTGTGCCGACCGGCACCGAAAACCTTGGTCAAAACCCATATGTAACATGATTTTTCTTTGCAGCTCCACTTTACATTATCATAAACTTTATTCATGTCTAACTATATGGCAACATAACCATCTCTCCTACTTCTTTTATTTTTCCAGTAGTTATTAATTCAAAAGCAGCCAAAATATTGTCGGTGATTTGTCACCTTGGATGGGTGCTGTAATTTAATTGGTTTGCAAGAACTATCGCACCTATTTCATAAATAACATTACAAGAAGAATTGAACAGCATCTGGATAATTTATCAGCGCTACGAATTTTTTATACCAAACAAAGATGAGCAAAATTGGATACCCAACATTTTCGTCCAGATATTTGTGGTGATTAAAAAAAAGGATAATTGCTCTGTAGTCCCTCCATATTGTTTCAATATCATTTAAATCCTCTCCAAATTTTTTTTTACACTTTAGTCAATTTGACACATTTCGATGAGTTTTTAACACCTTCCGATGAGTTTTTGACATCTCTTACATGCGTCCAACACCTTGCATTTTGACACTTTTTAGTAAATTTTTGACACCCTCTTGTTAATTTTTAACACCATACTAATAAACAAATAACATATTGACACTTTTCTGATTGTTTTTAACATTTTCTTAATAACTTTTGATACCCTCCGAGGAATGACTTAACTGCAATTAAAATTTAGGTTAGAACCCAAGTGCAACGAAACTTGCAACTTTGCTCCAAACGCAACTTTCCCTTAAAAAAAACCGTTATGTGAGTATGAAAGATTTTGAATACAGTTGGTTTATATTGACTATTTTTATGGGTGATTTAATTTGATGGGATTCATATCATCACATATATATATATATATATATATATATATATATATATATTAAAATAAATTTTTTGTGTTTTATAATTTTTGTAACATATTTTTAATAGATATTTGGAGGTTTAAAAATAATTATTGCATGTTTTTGGGGCGCAACCGCGGCGCTCGGCGTCGTTTCTCATATTTTGTGGTATTATCGTGGACCTCTATCCAACGGTCGTCTCACATTCTCACTACACTTTTTTTTTCTTCCCAAAAGACCAGTTATTTTGAAATCAAGCCTCTCTCTCTCTCTCTCTCTCTCTCTCGTTCTCGTTTCCTTTCATATGGCTTTTTTGCCGCCGCCGGCGGCGACTGAGCTGACAGACTCTCGGCTTCCAACGATCTTCCGAAACATGTGGGAGATGTTGGTATCGCAGCAATCCAAGATCAAATCTCTCGAAGACTACTTAGAGCTCAAGAATCGGCTCTGGAGTGACCGCACCAGACATCTCCACTCCCAAATTGAACAGGTCTGGTGAGATAGCTTACTAACCAAAACCCTAATTTTGCTTTGGTTTAGGTCGGAATGGTAAAATTTTAGTAATTGTGGGGACAGACGGGGAAATTGGCGGACGAGCGGAGGCGGCGAGAGACGGCGGCGCTGGATGTCACAATGACGTTAAAGGAGCTCCAAGCCGCCCGCCACAAGATCCAGTTAGGTAAGCTGAATTATTGTTTCATTTAGGAGTTATTTTCTAGAATGTTTTTGTTTTTTTAGATTCACTAGAAAAAGAAGTTAAAAGAGCGGATATGTTAGGCCAAGAAGTTGAGCCAGAATTGTGCTCCTGAGTGTTTGGAGTGCAGTTATTAGACCAAATTTCGACCCAAAATAAAATGAACTTAGGAGTTTACTTTTTGATTGACCAAATTTGATTTTTTTTTTTCCTTTAATTTTATAGCTATTGGTATTTTCTCCTTTTTTTCATTATTCGTTTTCTTCTTTTTGTTGAACAATTTAAAGATTGCTTTGTCTAGAAATTGATGTGCACATATTTCATGGATTTTTGCTGAATATATCAACAAGGAACAATTTATTTATATTAATTTTAGTACTTCTCCTTGATATCAATTTTCGACTAGCGTTTTCTCAATTATTAGTTAATTTTATGTCTTACCCTTTTTTTATCTTATTACTAATGACTGAGATGACAGATTCGGCGGAGAGTGATTTGGTGGACTTCTGTGAATGTATAGAGGCACTGAGTGCCGAAGTCAAGGAGTTGAAGGTATCACTTCTGCTGTTTCAATTGCATTTCATTGTTGGAGATGTAAGTTTGTTATTATTCCTTCTATCTGTCCTTTCCATAGGCAAAGTTAGAGCTTGAGAAAAGCAAAGAATCTGATGAAGGGAGGGAAAAAGTTGGTGCCTTTAGAGCTGCGGATAATGCAAATGCAGAGCAGCAGCAATTGACTGACCTGCAAGGAGAGTACAAAAAGTTAAAGCATGCGTACAAAAAGTTCAGTTCGAAGAAGGAAGCTGAGATTTCTGCTTTACTAGCAGAGAAGGATTTCGTGTGGAATCAGTTTAAAAAAATGGAGAGTGACTACTCGTCTATCAAGAAGAGCAAGACAATGGAAGTTGCCCAAGCTAATGAAAGCATTGAGAAGTTGCAGTCCTTGCTTAGTCAGAAGGATGAAACAATTGCCAAATTAGAAGCTGAGAGGGAAATGCTTGAGTTGGAAAAAATGAGATGCAAGGAAGAACTTGGAGATGCTAAAGAAAAGATTGGCGAATTTCATGTTAATGTGGAGGAGTTAGAATCATCAGCTAAAGAAAAAGACAAAATAATCACTAGATTGAGTACTGAGTTGGCCAAGCTTCAGGCTGATTTGAAAATATCGAGTGCTAAACCTCCTTGTGTTCCGAAAGTTTCATCCGCAAGAACGAAGGGAAGAGGAAGGAGTGCTTCAGTTACGCCTGTCAGGAGTAGTTTTAAGAGAGCATCCGAAAGATGCAGATTGGTAGGGGAAAGCAGCCTTGAGAATCGAAAGAGACTGCATAGCAACGAAGATCAGTCAATGTCTCGGACCTCAAAAGCTGTTAGTGTAAGTGCCAAGTAGGGAGATAGGATTTACTGCATACGAATATTAGCACTTCTATCTGCATTATTTAATTTATACATTTTTCTACCACAAAAACAAGAAAGGCTTGTGATAGATATGTGAAATGGATAATTGATTATATTGGTTTTACTTTAATAACATTATATACTGTTGCTAAGAATTGATGTTGCACAAAACAGGCACTTACTAAGGAGTTTATCTTACAACAAATTACGTTTTCTCTGATCTTTCTGGTGTAATGTTTATCACACTCATCTGTTTGCGATTATGATCAGATTTACTACAATTTAGTTGTAATGCTATGGTGTTGATGTTTGTCTTTCAATAACTATATTTGTCTTTCAATAACTTAAATGAGTAACCGCTGAATATAACTTATTAAACTGCTTCATTTCTGGTATTGCCTACTATGTTCATCAAACTAACTCTTCAAGACTGTACCAGCATGCATTTACAATAAAGTTTTTCCCCGTAATATTTGATTGTTATCTCGACTATGAGTTTTAAGAACATACTAAATTGGAGTAGGAGCATTAATTATTTTCGTGATTACATAGCTGCTAAAAGTTAATCTTCTGGGATAAGAATATTAGCCATTATTTTTTACTCAATATCAGCTCCTATATCACGAAAATAATCATTTCATTTAAGACAATCATTTTGTTTACATTTATTTATTGGAAAGTGATTCTATTAAGTGAATCATTTAAGGGAACTAGCTACCATTTGTAAGGGAGAAGCTAACGGGGGATAAACCATCCAAGAGGGAATCCTTGTGGTAGAGTAAAGATGTACAAGATAAGGTGGAAGCGAAGAGAGTTAGCTACCAGGAGTGCACTAGAAATAAATGCAAGGAGACCTGATTAAAATATAAGCAAGCATGAACGGAGTCAAGTAGAGCGGTCAAAGAGGTTAAGCCCAGAGCTTTTGAGGAATTCTATAGGAGATTAGGAATCCAGGCACCAAAGAGGGCAAAAAGGACCTCGACATGATTGCTAGGGTGAGAGAGATGGGAACTAAAGATTTGGACCAAGTTACATGTATCTAAGGGAGAGGAAAGCCAAGTGTGGCGTCAGATAAACAGAAGGTAAAAGTACTTCTTTAAGCTGTTTAATGAGATTAGGACTCAGATGTCTGCTTGGGGTGAGTGCAGGATTCGCATCATTCTAGAGACAACAGAGACGATATGTTTACAGGCGCATCAACAAATATGAAGTGAGTGAGCCTTCGAAGATGGTTATTTTTTTTTTTTTTGGGGGGGGGGGGGGGGTGGGTGTGTTTAGCAGTTGGGTCTGCTGTGTTACCGATTGAAGGTTGGAAATGTTTAGCTTTCTTTTATTGGTTTATAAGAAATAGGGGACGTGGAAAACTGTTGTAGTTATCGTGGCGCTAAATTAATGAGTCATAAAATGGAGATTTGGGAGAGAGTGGTTGAGAGAAGATTTATACAAACATAAGTTTCTAAGAAGTAGTTCATTTTTTTTCTAGAAAGATGGCCCTAGAAGCAATTCACTTTTTTAGAGGCACAATCGAACAGAGACAGAAAGACCTACTTGGTCTTTATTCATTTGGAGAAAGCATATGTAGGTCCCTAGAGATATTGTGGCAAATCCTGGAAAAGAAAATGATCTCCATAACCTACATTAAAGCCATTTATGATATATAAGAGAAAATTGTTACATACATTAGGACGACCGGAGGTGATTCAGAAGCTTCTCATATTACCTTGGCGTCCACCAAGGTCAGCCTTGAGCCTTTTATCGGTACCTTGATTATGGACGATCTAATAGGCACATTCGAGATGGCGTTCCCTATTGCGCACTTTTTGTAGACAACATTGTGTTCGTAGGTGGCATAAAAGACGGGTTTACGCAAAGCTAGAGAAATGGAGGGGGCATGATCTAGGCAGATCTTGTGAGACCAACATGCAGCCAATGCTCCTTCTTGGTTTTTTTTTTTTTTTAAGAGGGTCGGCCGACAAAGCCAACCCTATTCTCTTATTATCTATTTGCCCCGGAAAATGTTTCTCTTCACTTAAGATATTCAATTTCTTTATATGATGGATATTCTAACTCCTAACTCTTGTTATTTTGACTATCAGAGACTACAGAGATGTTCGAATGCACGGGAAAGTAGGAGCATGTCCTCACTAGGAAGTCCAAGGTTGTTCTCTTCTAATTTTAAGGTTCCAAAACTTAAGAACAACTCCCCTGCTCCTGTATAATGTAACGAGGTTGTTGTGTTACTTTTGTGATCTGTATATTAACTCCTTGTTTATGATTTCTAACCGTGTGTACGCAGCAATATGACTTGTAATCTATGCATAATTTACGGCACAAAATGTATGCTCGGCACAAAATGACCGAGTACAGTTCTTGTCTGATTTGTTCTTAAATTTTTAGTTATGAAAGATTGATGGATGCAGACAAAGTTGCTTTAGATGAGGTTGCAGGAGCTATTCATTTGTGATTGTTGTGATGAATAAATGATAGCAAGCAAAAATAGATATGTCGTTCTTTAAGGGAACTGTATGCAGTGTATTTCTAGTGAATACACTAGAAAAATGTATTAATAAAATTTACGGATATGAATAAATGTAATTTGTTTAACGTGTGGTTATTACCTCTAGAAACCCTGAATTTTTGTTTTTATGAAAAAGTATTTTCTGTTCAAGTGTCTCAGTGTTATTTAACATAATACTGATTTGTATCTAAACTAAACTATTTTTAAAAAATTTATCGGTCTATGTAAAAATAAACTTAATTAATTTGAAGTGACATTTTCCTTTTCCTTTAATTTTATAAAAATTCGCAAGTTATGGATAAAAAATTTTCGGGATGAATTAAATAAGAATTTTCTACTCATAATACAGGAAATCTAGAGATGGACTTGCTTATCAAACTGGGTTAGCTTGTCATGTCTGATCTTAAAAAGGTTCATTTTAAATTTGGACATTTGGACATACATCTCCCGAAGTTCGTCTGAAAAACTTCAACTTTAAGCAAGCACTCTCAAAGCAATCTATGTGATGTTTAAACGAACTTAATTGATTTTGTGAGGATTTCGGGTGCTCTAGCACTGCTCATTTTTGGAAATTTTGGCTTGAGTCTTAATGGTGCAGTGAGGGCTTAATCGGGAATAATTTTGGGAAGTGGCGCAGTATTTGAGCAGTAAAAGGCTCAAGAATGCGGATCCGCAGGCGGTGATCAACTCGAGCAGCAGCCGTAGATGTACCGTAGGAAGATGATCGGAGATCTTGAGCTCGCCAAGCTGAACAAGTTGGCTAATAAGACAGAGCAGCAGGAAGTGACTCAGCCAAAGCCTCTGGAGGAGATCTTAGCTTAATATGTATGGAGCCAGTTTGAACTACTACTATCTAGATTATTTTGAATACAAAAATTATAAATCACATTAATTTTTTTTTTATATTCAATTTTTTTTTTTTAAAACAAAATTCTAAATAGGTGTTTAAGACTCCAAAATCTTAAATGGTTTAATCCACTAAACTGTTAAGACTTTTTTAGAACCTTAAAATATCTATTTCGAAGTATTTAAAAAACAAAAAAAATCAAATTTAAAAGTTGTAGATTACATTAAAATCTATTTGTTTTTAATATTCAAATATTCTCAAAAAGAATACTTATATAATATTAAAAATATTCCTAATATAAATTTTAAGACATGGTTGATTTATAAGGTTTTTAGTCAGGAGCTTATTTATAAATTGTTTTGAAATTGGAGTTGATATGCAATTTTATCTCTAAGTTCTTCATAAAGTGAACCCTAAATTGGCCATATTAATAAAATCAATTTATTCAAAATACGTTTTTTAGCCCCTGAACTTTACAAAAATGTGCATTAGATACCTGAACTTTAAACTATACTCAAAATAATCCTGAATTACGAAAAAATGCCTACAATAACCTTACCGTCAGTTTTTTCATCCGCCACCGTTAATTTGCTGACGTGTCCCATATCCCTATATGGAATGAAGAATTATTTGATATATCCGAAAACCTTAAAGGCTTAGCACTTAAACGTGGATCCACGCCTTTTCGTGTTACGAAAAGGTCCCGACCGTGGTTCGGTATAGGGCAGGAGGTGCTAGGCGCCTATAGCTGGTCGAGGCGTAACAAATAGTATCGGAGCAACCCTATCGCATGTAGACACTGAATGTGTGTGGAGGCAAGACGGGGTTGACTAGGTTAGGTCTAGATCCTCGGCCTTGCCCAGCCCGCGGCGCACTTATTTCAATACACGCAAGGAGGAGAGACTGGGCATGGACTTCTACTGCAACCGTCCTACACGACGAGAATGGGTTGTGTATTATGTTGGGGAAATGTGATACCCCATATAAATGGGTTCTTACCCATAGAGAATGTCTTAGGCCATAGGGGTCAAGAGGAAGGAATTGTCCTAGTATCTCTTATATGGTATAGAAATTACTTGATATACTCGGAGACCCTTAAGGCTTAGTGTCTACGTGGATCCACCCGAATGGCCCGCGCGAATGGTTCGATCTGGAGCGGGAGGTTGCTAGCAGACCTGGGGCGAGTCGGGGCGTAATTTTTGGAGCACTCATTAATCTGTTAAAATAGCTTCAGAACACAATGCAATATCTGGTCTTGTGATAGATTGTCAGATAAATGAGACGGCCAACTAATCTTTGAAATCTTCCATTTCTTCTAAGGTCTTCAATCAACATATTTTCCTTCCATAATCCATCCGTAATTTCTAACGGGTTTGGCGGCTAATTCCCTGGTCTCTTGAAGCAAGTCAAGCACATGTTTTTCCTTTGAGAAATAAACAATCTTTTAGCAGAATGGGCAATTTCAATATCAAGAAAAAAAATTTCATAAGATCGAGATCTTTAATGTTAAAATTTATCCTTCAAAAATCTCTGAGATTAGAAATTTCCCTCAGTTTTCTCCTGCAATAACTATAATCATCAACATATATGAGTAATTACAATACGTTCATAAAGTAGATTTTTTTCACAACATATGCTCTTCCGACAAAGCAGGCGGGTGGTCCTCATTACGTTGTCGTCTGTTTAAAGTCCGACTGTTCGTCGGAGTTTCGTCGTCACCGGAGTGAGGAGCTTTAATCCAAAGGAGGTAGGGAGTTTTTTCATTTTGAAGGTTCTTTGAGGCGTTTAGGAGGCAGTTAAAAAACTGTCCATTTGAATCGTAGCGTCCGATACGAGCAATCTGGTTCGTTTGATTTCGGCGCGAAATGAATCGGGTATTTGGGCACTCATGTGACGGGCAAACGAGTTCCATAAGGTACACCGGTCATTTCATCGTCATCTTTCTACAATAAAGGGCTGTGCGCTTGCTGTAGTGGGGAGGAGAATTTTGATTCAAATGAATTCGTATTTCTTAGCTCTTTTAATCTGTTTCGTTGATTTCCTTCATTTCTGCAATTTACTACCTGTGTTTGCAAATCAAATTCCATTGTAAGTCGATTTTATGAATACAATTCGTTGTCCAAACTTGTTAGTCATTGGTGGTTCGACAAATTGCTTGCTGCAGAATTCGCTGGTTGATCCAGCTTGATTCAGTGGGCCTCAGCTTACCCCCGCATAGATGCCCGGAAAACGGCTTGATCTGTGACAAGTGGTATCAGAGCTAAAGATCTGGCTATCACCAGATCCATGACGAGAACTCAAGGAATCACAAGTTCTGGATCTAGATCGGCTGCTGAATCCGAAGAAGGAAACGATATTCCCAGATCCAACGATCTTCTATCTAGGAATGTTACGAGACCTCATCTCAGCCCCATCCGAGAAGATCAATGCTATGAGGACCTACAACAGCAGATCCATGAAGTCAAGAGCCAATATGATCATGTGCTGTTAATGCAGAGGGAGATTCAAACCAGTATGAATGAACGACAGGATCGGCTAGAGAGGCAAGGTGAGCAGGTTTTAAAACTCCTGGCAAGTCTGCAAGCATCTCAGAATCTTAATTCCAGTGCACCTGTAACATCGGTGAATCCCAATGTGCCATCTAGTAGCAATTTAAATTCCTCTGTGCATGCTCATGTGCTAGATAACTCTCTTAATAACCATACCCCTCGTATGGGACCACCTGGATTTGCATCAAGTGGGAGGAATCAGTGTGTCTATGGTGCTTACAAACCTCCTAAAATGGATTTCCCTGTTTTTTATAAGGAAAATCCTAAAATCTGGGTCAGGAGGGCCGAGGCTTACTTCAGTCATTATAGCACGCCTGATCAGTTGAAAGTGAGGACGGCAATGCCATACTTCGTAGATCAAGATTCATTTGATTGGATAGAGGACTTCCTTGTTAACAAGATACCGGAGAGGGTCCCCTGGGAGTTATTTGTTGATGCTATTAGATTGAGATTTCTGCAGCACAAATTATTAGATCCATTAAAGGAATTACAAAGGATCAAGATGCAAGGTGATTTAGAAGCTTATCATCGTGAGTTTGTGTCCTTACAATCGGTGGTGCGGAAGGAAAACCCATATCTCACTGATGTGTATTTCGTCAAGGTTTATTGTGGGGGATTACCTGACGACATCAGGCTGGAAGTGGAGGAGAAGGTGCCACGCACCACTTCTGAGGCCTATGTGTGTGCCAAGAAAAAGGAGATAATTAATAAGGAGAGGTTTAAAAGGTTCCAGGAGCAAATAGTAACTGCTTCTAAAGAGGTTGTTGTTCAGCCTGCTGGAGGGGGTGGAGCTATTCCTCAACCTGGTGCCACTACTCAAACCATTCCTCAGCTAGCGCCACAGTATTCTGGAGTTCAGGGAACAACTGGGGTTGGAAACCAATATCCAAAGAAGAATAATGGTTTATGCTATAGATGCGGCGACAAATATTTCTGGGGCCACAAATGTAATCCAAAACCCTCTACCAAGTTGGCGGCTATGGGAGAACTAGATGATGAGGTGGTAGATATGAATCTTGAAGACCACAACCATACCAAGAGCCCAGGAGAACCAGTTGTTGAAGTAGAGGGAGAAGATGCCTTGGGAAAAGTATGGATCACCATGAATGCTAGCTATCACAGGAGAGGGTACGCCTACAACAATACTTCTCTCTGGCACATGCAGAGATCCAAGGACTTCTAAGACACACTATATCAGTATCCTTATTGATTCTGGTGCAGGACAGAGTTTCATACAAACTTCCTTAGTGGATAAACTTCAATGTCCTACTTTTCCATCTTTGAAGGTAGTGGGTCTGGCAGGAAAGAAGAAGCTGTATAGTCATTACCAAGTGCTGGAATTCCCTTGGGAGATGCAAGGACATAAATATCAATTCAACTTCAGAGCCTT
>MJHO01000221.1:0-144271 GCA_002076135.1 Xerophyta viscosa | reverse complement strand
CAAAGCCAATTTGACTATTATATAAATATTTTTTGAAAAAAAAATTTATTATACAAATTGTAGATTTTGATGAGATATATAAATTTTATGTTCAAATTTTTTTTTTTAAAAAAAAGACTTCCTAATAGATATTTTGAGGTTTCAAAATCGTAATGAATTTCAAAATCAATCATTAACCCGCTGATTTTGGAGTATCAAAACATCTATTTAGAAGTAATTTTTTTTTTAAAAAAAATTAATATGAAAGTTGTAGATCTCATTAAAATCTATCATTTTCATCTTGAACATTTTTTTAAAAAATATTTCTAAATAAATATTTTAAAATGTTAAAATTAACGAATAAAATAAAAAATTTATCTGTTAAATTTTAAATTTTAAGGTGCTGATATAAAGTCCTCCATGTTTAATCGTGCATAAAATGATGATGACAGATATTTCTTTTTGAGAAGAAATTAATGACAGATATTTCATAAAGCTGATGATTATAGTATTCCGGATACATTATGCACCATATATTTAACAGAAATCGGACGCTCGATGCATCAGGACCGTCAGGTCCTTGATAACATCATCCTCTTATATTAAACATATCAGCATTGTTTTATCCATGTGGCGGATTAAATTGAATATATATTATAATAATATTATATATATTTATATATATATATATATATATATATATATATGTGTGTGTGTGTGTGTGTGTGTGTGTGTGTGTGTGTGTGTGTGTGTGTATTCTTTATATTATTATCAACTAAAATTATTTACAATTTAATAAATTTGTAAAACTTTCATACTAGTTCGTATTTACTAATTATCTTAATTACTTAAATTTGAGCATAACTTATTCACTAGATGTCAAAAAACTTTATCCAGAGTTTAGTTTTCATAATTTTACTTTCAATTAATTATTCTACTATATGAATGTATAGATATTATCATTCGATAATAATTTAAAATTAATTTTTTGAAACCATAATATTTTATTTAAGGCAAAATTGGTATTTGGTGTCCCCCCTTAATATTTTTTTAACTAACAACGCCTCCTCTTCCTTTTTAAGCAAAACACGTCATTTTCCGATGTGAAATGACTAAATTCCTCCCACGAACACCCGCGAACAGATGCGAACATTTTGAGAATACTTGCGAATACCTGCGACCTTCGCAGATGTTCGAATTTATACTACGAATGCCGACAAACAATCATTTTATCATTTCTCATAATTTCAAAATTCATTTTATAAAACTTCGAAAATATAAATACATCCACCAAAATTACATATACGAATTTAATGTCATAGTTGATACCGGAGGATATCTGCAAGTACGCTTGTTATGACGTAGCTTATGGTATCTAGTACACTTGTGTTTTAATTTACCCAAGTCCGTTGATTCGATTCTTACCTTTCTCCTTCTCCCGGTCTGAAGAACTACAACAGGTGACATTATGGAGTCATCTGTTTCGTCTCATATCCAGTGTTCACTTCTTCTCATTGGTCGTATAACGCTATTGAAAACAGAACGGTAACTGGAGGTCTTAAAAAATACATCACAATATTCGTACGGATTTAACTATGCCGATGAAATAGCAGCGATGAAATGATGACAAGACAGTCCGATGACGTCTCAATCCCGACATGAGCAAGTCCAGTTATGCAGATTAATCACGTTGCAACTATATTCATCCTCAACTTGAAATTCTACATTAGAAGCCCTCGTACGGCAAGAAGTTTCGATCGTTTAAGATTTTTCTCGAATATGTCTTATTTTCTTGGAGTTAGTTCTGTATTCCAATTTGATGAAGCTATTATGCGCTTATATAAATATTCTTAACACTTATTTCTTATTGCTTCGACAAGTTTGCAAATTGGCAGACTGTGGCATTTCTTTATTACAGAGTTCAAGCTCTCGGCACAGTTGGTGCTTAACATCCCATACCTGTGAACACAATCAATTAGGAAGCAATAGAAACAAATGGGTTCCAACGTTTCGCCGTATGTTCGCAGTGTTTGCGAGTGTTCGTAGTTGTTTAAAACCGTTCGTGGCTGTTCTCATGTGTTCGCTTATTCCTCTATTAACACCGGCGAACACATACGAACACCTTCTAATACTTGTAAAAATTGGTGCACCTAACAATAAATAAGTAATAATGTTGAAACACAAAAATATATTCTTATCTTGTGGGGGAAGAGAGTATTTGCCCTTTTTTTTTTTGAAAATTTCACCAATAAATTTATAAGACTCATCGTGCTCCTATAGAATCTTGCAACACTTGCTGGAAATGCCCATCTATTCGAGCTCTTATAATAGCCTAAATAATTTAGCGGCTATTATGTTATTCGTTTTTCCAACAAGATTTTTTGATAGATGAACCATGCGGAAAGAATGGTGGCATTCTAAAAAACCTCTTCGACAACATCGCCATTTTTAGATACTAGTCTCATATCATATCTGTAATAATCACATGTGGCTGGGCTATGTATCCGAGAGATGCAATGGGATGGAGTTTAACTGATTGTTGGATTATGAGTGAATTGAGAGATGTTATCCGTCGATATTTTTGAATATTTACTAGCTGAGGGAGGAAGAAGATGCGGGAGATTGGTAATGGCGACGACAAATAAGCGTGGACATGACTTAAACGCGGTAGAAATGGCATGAAAGATGAGCTTGAAGACGTTCGACGCGACAGTGACGTGACAGTAATCAGTAAGCGGTTTTAGAAAATGCTAGATAAAAAAAAGTTGAGGACAATTTGGTCATCTCACATCGCAAAAAGGCGTGTTTCACTTAAAAAGAAGATGAGGGAGTTGTTCGCTAAACAAATATTAAGGGGATACTAAACTCCAATTTTGCCAAAAATAATTAGATTTTCGGAGTTGCTATTATTGGAAATTAAAATTTTAACTAGTAAAATATGAAAGTTTGAAAATTTTTAACCTGTAAAATATGGATGACTGCTACTAACACATTTATTCGTTGAGAAGGTTAAAATAGAACGAGAAAGGGCAAATTCGTCGCGTTAATTAAAAAGAAAAGGTAAAATACCTTTTTTAGTTTCTGAACTTTACAAAAATGTGCATCTATAACACTGAACTTTAAACTGTACTCACAATAATCCTGAACCACGAAAAAACGCCCAAAATGACCTTACCGTCAGATTTTCCGTCCGCTGCCGTTAATTCGCTAACGTGGCAGTTTTTAAATTATCTTTAATTCAACTTTTAATTTTTTAACTTGAATAAATATAATTTTATAGTAATTTTTAATTATTTTAATTTTTTTTTTAAATTTTGAGAGATAAATATATCTTTATATGTATTAAAAATAATAAAAAAATAACTTAAAAATTGCCACGTCTGCGAATTAACGATGGTGGACGGAAAAACTGACGGCAATGTTATCGTTGTCATTTTTTGATAGTTCAGAATTATCGTAAGTATAATTTAAAGTTTAAAGTTATATAAGCACATTTTTATAAAATTTAGAGATTAAAAAAAATATTTTGTCGAAAGAGAAAAAGAAAACAGAAAGGTAATAAGAAGCGGAAGTGAAAATCAACAAGCTTCTTTTCACAAGATCTGAAGCTTCGATCGCGGCGGCCATGGCGACTACCCGTGCTCCGCCATCATCATCATCATCTTCTTCTCATTCTCTCGTCTCTAGATACCTCCGTCGTCCCTCGATTTTCTCAGCATACGTCTTTGTTCTCCTTGTTTTTTCTGGCCTTCTCTTCCTCTTCTATCATGCCCACATCGCCTTTGTCGACCAGCGGAGCTCTTCTTTCTCCCATGGTTCCGCCTACCATGAGGTAGCAATTGGTTTCTTTCAAAATTTCCTTTGCTGTGATGATTTCTTGTTAGTTCCAATTGTTCAGCAGTCGAGATGTTTTTCAAATCTCCAGATGAGACTATAATCATTGTTTTCTGCTGGTTAAATTTGTTCAATTTGATTTTGGCTGTATTTTGGTAATCAATTTTCAGTTGAGATTATTAGCTGTTGATCTTGTTTCGTGCATTAATTTCCAGTAGATTGTTTTTTCTATGAATAGGGTTTTTTATCAAACGGTAGTGGCGCTTTCCCTTATTCTACCTTCAGGCCCACACGCACGTCATGCATGCGGCTTAGCATCTTCAGATAGCACACAGTGCTGCACGCGCCCGCGATGGAGTGCCGGGTTCCGAAAACCTAACCGCTCACCAAGGGCTAGCCGTCCTACATTGGGGCACCGTCGTAGTCTATCCTTTTGTTTTAGAGTACTGAAAGATGGTGCACGATTAAGCTTGTATTCACAGGACAAGTCATTAAAGGGGTATTTGATTTGCAATCCCTCATCCTGTTTTTCTTTGCTCTGCCTCCTCATGTATTTCCAGTTTACTCCAGATTCCTTATGTTTCAATTACCTAAGGTGGTCCCTTAGTCAAAGTATAATTTTCAGACACGAAAGTTTTTTTTTTCTTTTTTATATAGTAGTTTGCTTTACATAGTACATTTTAAAGCAATGGAGCATTATTCAGAGCAAGTATAATTAACGAAAAGGAAGTACATTTGTGTTACATGAAAGTATAATTTGAGGAATGGAAAGCATAGCATTCAAAGTATGAACGTAAGATTAATTTAAAAGATAGTTTTGGACTTTTTTTTTTTTTTTTTTTTGGGAGGGGGGGGGGTGGGGGGTTGGATTCTCAAATGAGTAGGAACACATGTAAGTTCCGTTTATTAAATGAGTTGAATTAAATAATTCGATCAATTACATTTACGTATCTATAATGAAGTTTCATATCAGTTAGGTCCAATTTACTAAATTGTATTTTCACCCTGCATTACCTTGACTTTATCTCGGAACAATATGTTTTCGTCCTGCAACACTCCGATCGGCAGGGACGTAAATGAAATATATTTAGTAAGTGGTTCTAATCGGGCATATATTTCAAAAAATATACCTAGGAATTGTAGCTAAAATTTACAGTATATTTGAATATCACTGATGATAAGAGTCAAGGATCACATAAGACCAAAATTATTGACTACAATGCTCGCGAGTTATACATAATGTTAGTCAAAGAACTGAGAAGAAAAGAATGGTGGTGGGTTGTGAGTATCTAGTGCCTTTGTTAAAAAAAAAAAGAGTGATATATGGTAGTATGTATTGCACAATAGAGGCTAGTGGTCTTATCTTTTTCTTTTCTTTTTTTCTTCTTTGAGATGACTGGAAAAGTCTCTGTGGCCTTGTACACTTTGTGGGTTCCCAGTCTATCAAATGCAGAATGGCGCTTCGCGTAAGTCGTGCTTAACGACTTAGGGTTTCCGCAAATAGAGCCGAGCGCTATGCACCAGTTAAAGGACATTGGTTTTCGAATGGGGGATATTCACTTGCATGCGAACATTCCCCCAACTATAATCACCTTTGTCCAATTTTTTAAGTCCAATATTTGTTTGGTGAAAGTAACATGTTTTATTAGGAGATCATGTTTCATAGGAGATCACTAATTCGGTTTTTTTTTTTTTTTCCATGGTTTGTCAAGAAGATACGGTGGTTATGAGAGAGGAGAAAGAGACTCAGTAAGGTGCTGGAGTTTTCAAGCACTATTTTTAATGAGCTATGGCTCCACTTAGACTTGATTATATCAACACTCATTTGTTGTGATCTAATTTGCCCCCTCTCCTCCCATAATTGGGGATCCTATGCACAATATAAGCCGACGTATACTAATTATACAATCATGACATGTATCTAGACACCTCTGCGAGCTAGTGTTTTCATGGGATATTCTTTTATTCTGAATACCTCATGCCGCCATATTTATCTGCCAGTTTCTGCACCAGTCATGGAATTATAACGCATATACAGGTTTCTGTTGCGATAGCTTCATCTTGCATCAGGCTATATCTGTCAAGAGTAAGGTCTAGATTCTAATTATTCCTTTTTCGTTTGGGAGGTTGTAAAAATCCTAGGTCTGTTAGTTTCCGTGGGTGGGATTCATGAGGGATGTCTGTTAGTTTTCACAGGTGGGATTCATGAGAGAGTTCCTAGCATTGATAGAACTAAATCCATGAGCAAAAAGTTCAAATTTTGCATTTCTGGTTGTTCGTTGTAACATGAATTGGAGAGGTTTCATGAATATTACCTTTGGTATTATGTATTAAGTATGTTAAGTAACATATTAGTATTTTATATTGATTAGCGTACTTTGCATCTTAATGATTAGTTAAATCGTTGACGAATACTAATATTTTTCAATACTAGTAATCACTGTAGTGATAGTAATGTAAATGTCATTATAATCAACATGACATTAATTAAGTTTTTGTAGGAGTACACACACACGCACCATATATATACTATATATACTATATAATATATATATATAAAATATATATATATATAGTATATATATATATAAATATATAGAAAGGCTATTCTAGCTCACCTGAGAATAGCTATTCTCAGCCAACATTCTCACTGTTGATCGTTTGGATTCAATGGCTGAGAATCTAATTTTTAAACACTTAACGATAACGATTCACGCCGTTAAGTATTTAACGCGTCGGTTAAGTGTTAAAAATTAAATCTCAAGCCGTTGGATCAAGCAATTAGCATTAACGGCTGGATGTTAGCTAGAATAGGCTATTCTCAGGTCCGAGCGGACATGCCTCTCTCTCTCTCTATATATATATATTACCTTGGTGTTGTTTTTCTTGTTATGAAGGTGATTTCTTTTTGTGCCAATGGTTAACAGGTAAAGGAAGATAAGTTGTGGGGTTCGTCCTTTGCGTACGGTTTTCGCCCATGCTTAGAGCCCACCAGTAAATATAAAGGTCATAGAATCTCTGTCTGTCGAGCTTAATTTTTTTATTTTCTCATGAATATTTTTTTAATTTTCTCATTAATTTAGAGCAATCTCTATGTAGAAGTTTTCTTTCAGTTCCAGGTGGAAATAAAATTTGCCAAAAAAGAGTTTTGAGTTTCTTCATTTTGTGGTACTTCATGGTAGTAGATTGAAATATCAGTAAGCTAACTGATGCAATACATATGATTTCTGATGTCTCTGCTGAGAGAGCTAGGGAAATCTTTTGAACTCATATGGAAAGTGATGGAATTTAGACACAAAATGAGCAGTGTATTGGGTGTTTCCTATTAATGCTTATATGGTATACCTATCTTCATAGCAAAGTTGCTAAACCAGAATGGCATAGGTAGACAATCGTGTTATTGTAGGAGAATTAAAGTTAGCGAGTACTTTGTTAGGGGTGCAGTCTAATAAGGCTATGTGCGTGATATGTTGTCTAGACTTCTAGATGAAATATAAACATGCAGAGTTGTCTCTCTGATACTGCTATCCCTGCCCTCATTAGTACCAATTTTCAATTGGTTATGATACTTGGATATACATGATGAACTCTTACAGTCTTATGTTGAATGTAATGGCAAACATGCTCAAATATCCATCTTATTATTGTGATTTCTACATATCCGAAATATTTCGATAGGCTTCAATAGTGTAGCGCTAAATTTGCATGTTGCCTGAATATCCGTATCTACATTATCAGGGTCGCAGGTATGGGACCACTACTTAACAATTAGAAGTAATGGCGGGCTCAACCAAATGCGCACTGGTGTAAGTTACTATTGTTTTTTTTAGATCATTGGAGTTTATAGTCTCAAGATGATACAGGAAAGTGATGCTTGAGCTTCATTCCAGGGTGGTGCATTTCTTTTTGCAAATATATTTGTAATTAATATTACAATTGAAATGCTTGAGCTTCATTTTCAAGAGTTGCTTCCATTGCCTTCAATGTGAATTACAGATGATGTTGGTTTGTCGTGGAGCGATGATATATGTGGACTAATTATGTGAATTGACATTATCTTTCATTTTGTGCGTACAAATTCCATCCCAGGGTGTCTTTTGTAGATAAATTCTCTTTTGTGTTTGTGATTGGGTCGTTTTTCTCGTGCAGTTAGCTAATTTGGCAGGCTTCTGGTCTTCATACATGTTGGACCTTGAGTCCATCTTCTTCCTAAAATATCTTTATCTGCTGTCATAAACCGTCACTGCTAATTCTGACGTTTGTTAAAGCAAACCTAACTATTGTGAATAATCCCTTGTTGCACTGCAAATTATAGAACAACTAGTGTCGTTAGGAATTTCATCCATTCATTTTGCCCTTGTATGATTAATGTATCATGTGGGGCTTCTAGATTTAGAAACCTGCTAATTGAAGAATAAAGAGAATATTTTAACATCCTTCAAGTACGAAGAAAGGCATCTTCTAACTTGTGCGAACATAGAGTTCTTGTGTTAATCTACAATTAATTCAACTTTTCATCAACCTCGATTTTGGGTTCCCTTTATTAGTCAGGTTTCACTGATTACGTATAGGGTTTGTTAACCGCCGTAATAAGTTTGTATTTACAGATAGCTGACATGGTAGCTGTTGCTCGTATCATCAATGCAACTCTAATAATTCCTCAGTTGGATAAAAAATCCTTCTGGCAAGATACAAGGTCTGTTTTTTTTCTTTTTTTCAAACGGCACACAAACTCATATGATCTGTAAATGTTTTGAGCTCGTTGCTGATGCCTTCGCATGATAATTGGACAGTTCGTTTTCAGATATTTTTGATGAAGCTCATTTCATAAAGTCTTTGGAAGGGGATATACACATTATAAGAGAGCTTCCGCCGCAATTACAAACAGCCCCAAGGGCTCGTAAGCACTTTACCTCATGGTCTGGATTGAGTTACTATGAGGAGGTCTCCCACCTATGGAAGGACTACAAGGTATGGTTCTATTTCCCAATGTTTTATTAGAGGCTTACTTAATTATCTTTGTACCATAGTATACTAGCATTAAGATGTTTATGTGGAGCAATTCACAAAGATAGGTGGCACAGAGAAAGGTCTGTTTTGCCTTATAAGCAAGTTTTGTTACTGAATGTTATTTTTATGGAACTAGATTTGTTATTTATGGTGCTTACTGATTTATGTCTTCTTGTAAGGTTTGATTGATATTGTTTATATTTGGCTATGGAAACAAGATTTGATCAATTGATGAATTGCAAAAAACTTTATTTTGTAAGCATGATGTCTATTCTTCTTTTACTGCATGAAATGTGCTAATTCTGGTGTGTGCATGTAGAAAAACAAATTTCTTGCCCAACAGAGGTGGCTTTTAGTTGCGCTACAAATTTGTGCTTTTTATTGGTGTTCTTCATAAGACAGTCGGAAATTGCAACTTTTCTGTCTTCAGTCCTTTAAGATTTGAAAGCTGATCCTGTATTCAGTTATGTGAGAAAAATTAGCTGTATTTTTGTAATTCCTTGTATGTTGACGCTGTTTAGCAGAATCCAATAAGTTTGTAGCTGTTTCTTGCAAGTTTAATCCTAAACTAGTTAGCATTACTTATAATTTCCTAATTGGATTGGGTATCATTCAATTATTTGTTTTTTGCTTATTGATATGTTATTTGTGCTAAAATGTTCCAATAAACACGTTAAGATTGTATGCTTAATTGTTTTAGGTGATCCATGCTCCCAAGTCTGATTCAAGACTTGCAAACAATGATCTGCCTCTTGATATCCAGAGACTGAGATGTCGTGCTTTTTATCATGCTCTCCGCTTCTCTGCTCCAATCGAGAATCTTGCAAAGGTTTCTTAACTTCCACCTGTGTCCTAAGCTCTTTCTAGGTGTATGGACTATTATCGTGTCTCACATGGTATATTATTTAAGAGGCATTGAGGGCTATGTGATAAATTAGGTTCTGAGCCTTCATGACGATGACAAAACAGAAGCTAGTGGAGCGGCTGAAGTCACATGGGCGCTATATTGTTCTTCATCTGCGCTATGAGAAGGATATGCTTTCTTTTACCGGCTGTACTCACGGGCTGAATTCCACTGAAGCTGAGGAGCTGCGAATTTTGAGGTGATTCTGCACAAAATTGATAGCTATATATTCTTTTGGGTTGGATGGTTGATCAATTATTATCACTTCTACCAGGGAGAGAACATCTCACTGGAAGCTAAAAAATATTAATTCAACTGAGCAGAGACTTGAAGGCAACTGCCCCTTGACTCCAAAAGAAGTAGGGATCTTTCTAGAAGCTATGGGCTATCCTCAGTCGACCTGGATCTACATTGCAGCTGGTGAAATATTCGGTGGTGATAAATACCTACTGGATTTAAGATCGCGCTTCCCAAATTTGATCTTCAAGGTGCTAAAACCCTGCTTGCCCTTGTCCCTGTGCAATGCTCTTGCGTAGTACTTGATGGTGCTGCAAGTTGCGTACTGTATACTAGAAGTATTAGCTAAATTATTGATAGGGTGTCTGACTTTTGCAGGAAAAGTTGGCAACTACGGAAGAATTGGCAATGTTTGCGAATCATGCATCCAAGTCTGCAGCCTTAGACTACACTATATCAGTTGAAAGTGATGTTTTTGTTCCTTCATATACTGGTAATATGGCAAGAGCAGTAGAGGGTCATCGCAGATTTTTGGGACACCGGAAAACAATAAGCCCTGACAGGTAAAAATGTGCCCTAGGTATAGTAAACTATTGCTTATGTTAGCGTCATTCTTTGAGTACAACGCAATGCTGCTGCAGAACTTGTATTGGCTTTGATATCTTCTGGTGATCACTGTGTTCTCTCCTGAAGGCTCCAATTTCTCATGTCTGCCTTTATATATATATATATATATATATACTGTACATTTGCTAAAAGAAAGTGCTTTGCCTTTTCTCTATCCAGGAAAAGATTGGTAGAGCTTTTTGATTTGCTTGCAGAGGGTAAGCTGAAAGATGGTTTAGCTTTGTCTTCGCTTGTAACTCAGATGCACAAGCTTAGGTAGTAAGACAGTTTATTCCCGTTAAAAGAAGACTTTGAATGCTTAATTAGACTTTATCTTCTATAGAAGCTTTCTGACGATTAACTGGGTTGAATTAGGCAAGGAGCTCCAAGGAGAAGGTATGGCCCCCTGCCGGGAATGAAAGGTCGGAATCGGCTTAGGACTGAAGAATCATTATTTGAGGCGAGATATACCATTGCCATGAAGATGTCATATACTATAGACTCGGTCAACCAAAAGGTTAGAAACGCTCTTTTATATCTGAAAATTAAACAATTAGCACCAATTAAAAGGTAAATTGTAGCATTTTTATTTGTCACTGTGTTTTAGCCATAGTTGACATCTATAATGAGGCTTCTTTAGAGGCTGCAAGTTGATTATAAACAAAATGCTAAGACAACAGTCAAACTTTCTTATATCCTGTTTGTAGTGCGGAAGAAAAAACATTCTGTGAAGCATTGTGACTTTTGAGACAAAGGAAAAACACTTTTGTGAAAGCATTTTGACTTTTGACATTATAGCCATATCGCTGCACTAAAGATGTTTCCTTGAAAAATTTTTTTTGCGCCTTCTGCCTTAATCCTATCACAAAAATTTGAACTCGTGCTATGTTTTTAGTTAGATAATGCTTAACCTATGCACTTGGTATATTTTTTATAGTTTATCATATGGAGTTGGTAATCCTGAATGTTATTGCTGTCAGATACTTGAAGAAATTTCCAGAACTGGGTTGTAATCCAGAATGTTATTGTTGTGATTACAAATCAAGGTGTCATGGATCTAAATCATGCTATCTGCAAAGACCCAAAGATTTCGCTGATCCAAAAGGTGCTTTCTACAAAATAAGGTGTTACAGGGACCTAAGGTGAAATAAATCTCACGTAACAGGACTACATGACATGAACTTTTATTTCAAGGGACTGCGTAGTTTGTTGAAAAGTTTATCAACTGTATCTCTTTTCCGTTACCCACGGTGGGAGAGAGAGAGAGAGAGAGAGAGAGAGAGAGAGAGAGATGAAATCAATTGAGATTACCTTAAGGTTGCGTTTGGTTCGTGGAATCTTGACAGGATTCTTGGGATATTAACACGCGGAAATCTGATCCCTGCGTTTGGTTCGTAAATCATAGGGAATGCAGCATTTTCAAGATGCAACATTCCCACAAATAAGGTAACAAGAATTTCTCAGGGAGGGGTGGGTATCTTTATTCCCTACAAGATTACTTGCAGGATACTTTTTTTTTGTTTCAAAAGTGCCCGTTGTTAGGATTTTTTATTCAATATTTTTATTAAAAAATCCTAATACCAAACCGTTCAGATTTCTCTTTTCTTCTCCAACGTTCCTTTCTTCTCCGTTCTCTAATTTTGTTTGGTGCCGGTAGATTTCTCGACAATCCTCCTAATTTTGGATTTGGTGGATTTGAATTTTATTTGAATTCTTTATATGAATTGTAATGGATAGATTTGAAGTTATAAACTATTTTTTGTGTAGTATATTTACAGGTGAATTTATAATAGATTATATTTTTAATGAATAAAGTATATTTTCAGAAAAATATGTATATATCAATTTACTATATTTTATTTAATTTCTAAAGGGGTATTTTGGTAAAATTCTAGCCACATTTCCAAGGAATGTTGTAAGTAAAACCACACAGGAAGCCAGCATTTTCAGAAATTTAAACAATTTGAAAAGCAAAACGAACCAAATGATGGAATATATCATTCTGGGAATATAATTTCTGGGAACTAGATTAACTGGAATATAACATTCCTGAAAATTTTAACAAAGCCATGAACCAAACGCAACCTAAATATCTGAGCAAAATTTGGTAGCTCCAATGGTTCTTATTTTTTGTTCAGAACAACCATCTGAGCAATTTGTTGAACTTTTCTTGAAAATGAAGTGCTTACGCTCATCCAAAATTTAGGTTGAGTTGTACATTAAGACAAAGAAATCATCGCATCTGTAGTGTGTCTGGTTACAGTTTATTGAATAATTTGTTGATTAGAAAGCTCGTTTTGGTTCGTAGACTAGTTTGTTCCATTGTTTGTAACTAGAGTTTAGTTGGCAGATTAGTTTGTTCTATTGTTCGTAACTAGAATTTAATTGGTAGATTTAACTTACAGATTGGTATAGTTTGTAGACGCTCTTCCAAAAAGTCAATATGTTTGTCTCATTTTCATGCAGACTCGTTTTATTTATTTATTTATTTTTTTATTTTTGTTGTTTTAGGAATAGAAATTTCTACATTATTATTATTCAATCAATAGTAATAGTTTAGCAATTGGCCTTTCGACCGGGTTTAAATTTTGTCTTTTTTTTTTTTTTTTGCTTTAGAAAATACACAATAAAATCACCAGCTTTTAGTTAACAAATTGCATAAAAATACAAATAATTGTTACCAAATGATAGATAGATGGTAACTGCACGACGGCCGTAGCTTGTTTGTCAGATGTTAGACAGAAGTGATCGACACGTATGCCGGTATTTTCTTTAAAAAAAAATTAAGGGAAGTGAAATTCTCTGTTGCTACTGTGATGCTAATAACAAGTTCTATTAAATATTCGATTTTTATTTCTCTTATTTGGTTAACTTTTGTTTTTTTGTTCTATTTACATGTCAGAAATTATTTGCGAAAACAACCTTACCTCCTACAAAAACCTGATTGCATTAAATTCAAGCCAATATATCTCATTCTAAACGGCACAATGACAAGCAGAGCTTCAAAACTACAAAGCCGTAGAAAGCTGTACATATTATTTTATATAAATAACAATAAATAAATTACTCTTACTTTATTTAGAGCTTAATATAAGGCTGCTATTTTAAATTTTTGTAGATTTTAATATTATAAATAATAGTAAAATCAATTAAAATTTAGGTTTGTTTTGATTAGGGTGCGCCATGCCAATGCTGTAGTACAACGCATTGACGACGTCCGAAAATTCCAATGGCAAACCATTGTTATGAATTTTCTCTCATAAAAAATAAATTTAATATCGTTGTGAGCACATGGCTCACATATCAGATATTAAAACTGATAAGAAACATATACTACACTTGATTTAGCCAAAAGGCCGAGAAAGGTATGCTTCTCAATGGCGTAGCACTACGGTTTTATTTGCAGCTCCGCGAGTGCACGCTCCTCTCACAGCTGAACTGGGAGTAGGCAAACAAAAAAAATGTTATCAAACGGGCTTAACGTGGAGACGGGCCCGTGGCAGCCCTATCCTTTTCATGATTGAATAACTTGGGCTCCTATTAGGGCTCTATGATGTGGGCCATATGCTATTATTATGACATAGCCTAATTTGATTAGGCTTTTTTTTTTTCTGGCATCAGTCTGTTTTTGAATTTAAGAAAGATCACAAACGAATGAATTCTTAGATTAAACTAGATTTTTTGGGACTTTTGTAATTTTTTTGGTTTAATATAATAAGTAAAAGAGTATTATTTTTCATCAAGACTATCAAAATTCCTGATTAAATCAGGGCTATTAGACGTTATATCAGAATATATATTATATACATTCTGATACGATAAATATAATATAATTATATCATACAATTAGAATTCTTAAGAATACATAAAAATAAATAAATTATTATATTTTGAAATTTTGAAATTGTAGGACACGGCTCTAATATTTGGTGCCGCATTAATTTTCTTACTTTTGAAATAATAATAAATTGCTTGTAACTCAGATGCACAAGCTTAGGTAGTAAGACAGTTTATTCCCATTAAAGAAGACTTTGAATGCTTAATTAGAATTTATCTTCTATTGAAGCTTTCTGACGATTAACTGGGTTGAATTAGGCAAGGAGCTCCAAGGAGAAGGTACGGCCCCCTGCCGGGGATGAAAGGTCGGAATCGGCTTAGGACTGAAGAATCATTTTATGAGAACCCATTCCCTGAGTGCATCTGCCGCAAGGTGAAGCATCGAAAATTAAACAATTAGCACCAATCAAAAGGTAAATTGTAGCATTTTTATTTGTCGCTGTGTTTTAGCCATAGTTGACATCTAATGAGGCGTCTTTAGAGGCTGCAAGTTGATTATAAACAAAATGCTAAGACAACAATCAATTTTCTTATATCCTGTTTCTAGTGTGGAAGAAAAAACATTCTGTGAAGCGTTGTGACTTTTGAGACAAAGGAAAAACTCTTTGTGAAAGCATTTTGACTTTTGACATTATAGCCATGTCACTGCACTAAAGATGTTTCCTTGAAAATTTTTTTTTTTGCTCCTTCTGTCTTAATCGCATCACAAAAATTTGAACTCGTGCTATGTTTTTAGTTAGAGAATGCTTAACCTACGCGCTTGGTATATTTTTTTATAGTTTATCATATGTAATATGAAATGTTATTGTTGTCAGATACTTGAAGAAATTTCCAGAACTGGGTTGTAATCCCAGAATGTTATTGTTGTGATTACAAATCAAGGTGTCATGGATCTAAATCAAGCTATCTGCAAAGACCCAAAGGAATTTCGTTGAATCCAAAAGGTGCTTTCTACAAAATAAGGTGTTAACAGGACCTAAGGTGAAATAATCTCACGTAACAGGACTACATGAATAACTTTTATTTCAAGGGACTGCGTAGTTTGTTGAAAAGCTTTTTATCAACTGTATCTCTTTTCCGTTACCCACGGTGAGAGAGAGAGAGAGAGAGAGAGAGAGAGAGATGAAATCAATCGAGATCACCTTAAACATCTGAGCAAAATTTGGTAGCTCCAACGGTTCTGATATTTTGTTCTGAACAACCATCTGAGCAATTTGTTGAACTTTCCTTGAAAATGAAGTGCTTACGCTCATCCAAAATTTTAGGTTGAGTTGTACATTAAGACGAAGAAATCATCGCATCTGTAGTGTGTGTTTGGTTTAAGCTTATTGAATAATTTGTTGATTAAAAAAGCTCGTTGTGGTTTCTTAGACTAGTTTGTTCCATTGTTCGTAACTAGAGTTTAATTGGTAGATTAATTTGTTCCATTGCGTAACTAGAGTTTAATTGGTAGATTAATTTGTTCCATTGTTGTAACTAGAGTTTAACTTACAGATTGGTATAGTTTGTAGACGCTCATCCAAAAGGTCAATATGTTTGTCTCATTTTCATGCAGACTCTCGTTTTATTTTTTATTATTTATTTTTTTGTTATTTATTTTTTTGTTGTTTTAGGAATAGAAATTTCTACAATGTTTTTATTCAATCAATAGTAATAGTTTAGCAATTGGCCCTTCGAACCGTTTTAATTTTTGTCATTTTTTTTGCTTTAGAAAATACACAATAAAGTCACCAGCTTTTAGTTAACAAATTGCATAAAAATACAAATAATTGTTACCAAATGATAGATGGTAACTGCAGAACGGCCGTAGCTTGTTCTTGAGATGTTAGACAGAAGTGATTGACACGTATGCCGGTATTTTCTTTAAAAAAATTAAGAGAAGTGAAATTCTCTGTTGCTACTGTGATGCTAACAAGTTCTATTAAAAATTCGATTTTTATTTCTCTTATTTTGGTAACTTTTGTTTTTTTTTGTTCTCTTTACATGTCAGAAATGATTTGCGAAAACAACCTTACCTCCTACAGAAACCTGATTGCATTAAATTCAAGCCTACATCTCTCATTCTAAACGGCACAATGACAAGCAGAGCTTCAAAACTACAATGCTGTAGAAAGCTGTACATATTTTTTTATAAATAAATAACATAATAAATTACTCTTACTTTATTTAGAGCTTAATATAAGGACTATCTTAAATTTTGTAAATTTAATATTATAAATAATAAATAATAATCAATTAAAATTTAGTTTGTTTTTATTAGCGGTGCGTCAGGCCAATCTATAGTGCACGTATTGACGAAACGTAAAAAATCCCAATGGCAAGCCATTGTTATGGAATTTTCTTCCATAAAAAAATATATTTAATATCGTTGTGAGAAACATGGCTCACATATCCAGATATTAACTGATAAGAAAGATTACTACAACTTGATCTTAGCCAAAAAGGCCGAGAAAGGTATGCTTCTCAACTGTGTAGCTCTACTGGTTTTATTTGCATCTCCGCGAGTGTACGCTTCTCTTGCAGCTGAACTGGGAGTAGACAAACAAAACAAAACGTTATCAAACGGGCTTAACGTGGAGACGGGCCCCGTGGCAGCCCTATTCTTTTCATGTTTGAACAACATGGGCTCCCATTGGGGCTCTATGATGTGAGCCATAAGCTATTATATGACGTAGCCTAATTTGATTAGGCTTTTTTTTTTTTCTTTTTTTTTTTTTTTTCTGGCATCAGTCTGTTTTTGAATTTAAGAAAGTTCACATACGAATAAATTCTTAGATTAAACTAGATTTTTTGGGACTTTTGTAAATTTTTTTGTTTAATATAATAGGTAAAATAGTATTATTTTTCATCAAGACCATCAAGATTCCTGATTAAATTAGGACTATAGACGTTATATCAAAATATATATTATATACATTACGATACGCTATATATAATATAATTATATCATACAATCAGAATTCTTAAGAATACATAAAAATAAATAAATTATATTTTGAAATTTTGAAATTGTAGAACACGGCTCTAATATTTTTGGTGCCGCCATTAAATTTTCTTACTTTTGAAATAATAATAAATTGCTCGATAAGTAATTCATTTTTCCTGTTTACAAAAAGCATGTTTTACCGGCGTGATACCAGTAAATTACAACCCCTAGGCAGGAAATTACGCCTACCCAATATGTTACATTGAGGAAGTAGCTATATAGGATTTGGTAACAGGTAGACCCAGTATCATTGGGATGTGGAGAGATAGGTCCATCTAGGGTGAAAACGAGTCGAACTACTCGTGAGCAGCTCGAGCTCGAGTAAACTTCCAACACGGATTCAAGCTCAAAGAATTAAACGAGTCGAATTTGAGCATCGTGTTATCCGGCTCGTTAGGCTCGCGAGGCCAAATGGGCGTTCCTATTTTATTTAAATATCTTTACAATAGAATTATTTAAGCGAGACTGAGTTTGAGCTCGACTCGAGTTTAGTCTAATTCATACAATCGAACGGATTCGAGTCAAGCTCGAGTCAGTTGATACAATTGAGCCGAGCTCAAGTTAAGTTCGAGCTTGAAATTTCTCGAACCAAGTGAATTCGAACTCAGCCTTTGAAGCTTGAACTAAGTCAGTCGAGCAAAGTTTGAACTTAATAGTACTCGACTCGAACTCGGCTCGTTTTCATTCCGTCCATCAGATCCAAAGATTGGATACTAACCCTACGATAACCTAGGAGTAGGTTAAGTTGTAAGAACTACTTCCTTGCCTTTCCAAAAGAGTAATAGCCTGACGTGCTTCCCACGACCCTTATTTTTTTCGGATAATTGCTCTGCAGCCCTTCTATATTGTTTCAACATCATTTAAATACTTTCCAAAAATTTTTTTTACACTTTAGTCACTTTGACACCTTCCGATGAGTTTTTGATACCTCCGACATGCATTCAACATCTTACATTTTGACACCTTTTAGTAAGTTTTTGACACCTTCTTATTAATTTTTAACACTATTCTGATAAAAAATAACACATTAACACCTTTCTGATAATTTTTAACACATTCTTGATAACTTTTGACACCCTCCGCGAAAAAACTTAACTGCAATTAAAATTTAGCCTAGGACCTAAGTGCAATGAAACTTACAACTTTAGACCTAAACGCAACTCTCCCTATTTTTGTTTTCTCCTCCTTCATCTGCAGCTTTTAACTACTTTTTTATTAAGGAAAAAAGACGTTAATTTTCTTGGATCTATTGCACTTCTAAGAAGAGATAAATTAGATAATTAAAATAATTTAATAATTAAGTACAAGCAAAGTTAAGCAAAAATACATACAAAGATAATTCTTTTAATACTTTACATATAATTAGTGAGCTAAAAAATAAAGACGGATTAGAAAGTACAACATTGAATTTATAGTAGTTCGGCGCAATCAGCATACGTTCACTTTCTTTGCTTTTTTTCAAGAATTTTTCTCCCCCACTAGAGTAATCAACTTATGGATATTAATCAAATCGTTACATCTCATTTTTTTGGCTAAGCGATAACCCTTTTTTTTTTGTTTTGCCGTCTCACCAAACAACCCTTCACTCTTTCCATTTTTATTAGCGAGTAGAACTATAATTTACAATCTTTCAAAAAAATTAAAAATCCCAAATACAATCGTACAAATGATTCTCACTTTAGAGGTAAAAGATTTAGGGCTAATCAATATGATTTATAAGTTTAACTCAATTTATTCCAAAATTTTTAGAATTTCTCTTATACGTATTGAAGTATTTTTGCAAGTTTAGAGTTTCCCCTTAAAAAAATAACCCAACCACTATTTACATATTTATCTCCAATGGTCACTAGCCATATGCATATTATCGGTCAACAAATCCTAATTTTCGGTCGACTTGCACAGTCTAATAGCTAGTCTACAGTCGACCAAAATTATGCATCGATCAACCGATTTCTTGTTTAGAGAAACCAGTCCACACATAGAGAATTTTAGTTCGGCCGATAATTTATTTTAGTCTACCGATAGGCTCACTACTTCTTTTTTTTTTTAAATTTCGTAAAAAAATAAAATGCATGATTGGTTGGGATGGACGTTTGATCGCATTGATGTTTTGCATGGTTTCCTTGTCTTATTTATGATGATATGCTCTTATGATGTGTAAAGCATGCTTTATGTTGTCTATATAGTTTGTTATGGATATTTTGTCTATTTGGATGAGTATTAGAGTAAGATTTTTAGATTAATACTCTAGTAGAACAAGTCTATATCATAACATGCTTACTTCTTTCATTCTAGCTAGAGATGTATGTGAGCCTTTTACCATAGTTGTACATTTAGTAGAATTATTTCGTGTGGATATTATGTTTTATGATGGCAGGTTGTATGTTCATCTTATTCCTAGATAGTCGAAGCAAATTCCGACTCATGATAGTTAGGAGATAATGGAGTACAATATGAGTGCCTGGAATTATGATATGCATATAGGTTGCATTGGCATATAGAAATCGCATTGATATGCATGAATGTTATATACATGCAGTATTGTATTTGCATGTATGCATGCTATGCTTGTAAGAATTATTTGGTGTGTGACCGCAGCCCTAACACGTTGCCGGTAGGGGGATGCTGGGGTGGGTCACTCACTGAGTATATTTTATATATGCTAAGGTTGTTTTTTTTTTCCTTTCAGGTATATTGTGAGGACCGCAGACAATGATAGAGCGAGCTTCGGAGTACAGATTGTACGTGGGAACAAGATGTAACTCTATTTACTCTGATATATATTATTTACAATATTTTTCGGTACTATATAATTATGGTATAATACAGTGGCTTGGAAGTACTAACTCATAACGTTATTTTAGTTTTGGAAATTTTATGAAAAAGTATTTTAGCTCTGTTTGATTTAAAAAAAAAAAAACAATTAGCTTATACTGACTATTTAATCTGATATTATTTTCAAAATATTTCGGGCCGTGACAAGTTAAGAGTTATGATGCTTCTACGACTGCGGCATCCCACCTCCCCGAGCAGAATTTAAATTTGTAATCAGCCCTTAAAGTGCCTAAACTACTATACCACTACTGGAAAAACAGAACGTTGTAGATCCAGGTACCTTTGGTAAAATAATCATCCCCAAAATTACGTTGAACTTCAAGACATTTACTTTAGTGGCGCGTAGTAGGATTTATAATACTTTTAGAATATTTAGAAAAAATATAATACTTTAGTGGCGCGTATAGGATTTATAATACTTTTAGAATATTTAGAATAAATATAATCCTTAGGGTCTGTTTATTTAGAGATAAAAGTAAAAAATATTAGAAAGTCAGTTTCATTTTTTATCTTGCTATTTTTTTTTCACTTTTTACCTTACTATTTTTTTATTATTTTTTCTTTTAATTTCCACTCTATTATTCTTTTTTTTTTTTTTTACTTTCTTTTCACTTTTCTATTTTCTACTTAAAGTAAAGTCCTTAGATAAGAAAGTAGTTGGAGGTTGGTCTCTCATCCAAAAGGTAGTTGGAGAAGGTAGGAACACACACGAATGTATAAAAATATATGTGAATATATAGAAGCGCGGAAAGTATTTCTTTTGGATTCTATATATTTTTCATATATTCGTATGTATCTCTAAATATTCTTATACATAGTGGAACAGTTTTCATGTGTTTAGACAAAATAACATGGCATTTTTTCTTAAATAATTAAGAAAATACCATACAATTTAGTTCAAATATATAAAAACTTCTAGACTATAATAAGACCACTTATGAACACAAAAATATATAGAAATACATGCGAACATATATGAGCACCAAGAGCACTTTTTGGAGCTTCCGGTATTTCTATGTGTTCCATGTATTCATGTGTGTCCCTAAATGTTATCATATATAGTGAAAAAGTTTTTATATATTTGAACAAAGTTACATAATTTTTCCATGTGTTCCGAAGCATTTGTCCTTCTTAAATAATTAAGAAAATACCATACAGCTTAGTCCAAATATATCAAAATACATTTACAATGTATAAGAATATCTTAGGAACACACATGAACACATAAAAATATATACGAATATATATATTATATAAACCACTTAAGTAGAGTAATATATATATATCTATATAACATATAGACTACTAATAATATATATATATATATATCGGAACACCGATAGTCTTTCTTGGAGCTTTCAGTGTTTCCATGTAATGGTGCCTCACTAGGTATTTTATGTATAATGGAGTTTATATATATTTGGATTAAGTTATATGAGACACCACGTTCTCTGGTCGAATAGAGAGCTATATGAGAGAGAAAGAGATTGGCAGCATAAATGTGAGAGAGAAGGGAGAGAAAATTGTGTTTTATTCAAAAAAATTACCGTCACAATAACAATGGTTTTATTTTTTTGAATAAAAAATCGAGGATATTTTGATTATTTTATACAGTAAATAGATACATTTTAGCGAAAACATATTAGGAGGGTGTAAAAAGGTCAAATTTCAAAAGCTGTTCAAAGACTTACCTCATTTGGAGGTATTTAATCAGTTGTATCACGATGTATCTTGCATTAGCCTTCCACGATTAGTTAGAACTTAACGGACTCTGTCCTCCGTTTCCGACCATTCGAAGACATTTGTTTTCAAATTCCCGTGTATTTTTATAATTTATAAACTAGTAAATTAAAGTATATATGAGCATATCAAATGTGACGGCCCGTCTTCCGGGACCGCCCCGCGTATCCACGCAAAACACCACACACATGTGGAAGCTTTGAAATAAACTGTGTATGGTTTCCAACTCATTTGCAAATCACATTTCAAACTCCTTTAAAAGAACCCCGAGCCCGAGTCTAGAACTATCGAGCACGTGTCGAGCATCCGCGAGGGAGACGGTTCTCTCCACATGAACCCGTCATAGCTTGCTAGTGATCCAAAAGCATCAATCTCCCTCATTGATACATAAGGATCAAGAGCAATATAAGGTTCTCAACTCCTTCTCGACATAAAATCATTTTCGACATAAAACACGAAAATAATATTTTTCTAAAACTTTGGGAATTACCACATATCTTAGATATGTCCCAACAATCTTCTCAAAAGCTTAAAAATCAAAATAATTATCATTTAAATCGATTTTTAAGAACTTATTCCATAGCATATTTTGGTCGACCGATTTCGGGTTTCGGTCGACCGAAAAACCATAATACAGATTTCTCAGCCTTACGGGCATTATCGGTCGACTGTTACACATTTCGGTCGACCGAAATGTCAGTAAATCGCAAAACCAGATTTCAGAAATGCATTTTAGTCATACCCCTAAAATGTTACATTTTTCAACCAAATGTAAAACAATCATGCAAACACTTGCATTGATATAAATCATCGACTAATGCTCAAAGAGTTTTCAAACCGGTATTTTTTGGAGATCATCAATATCTAACCTTAAGCAGAGAAATGTATTTATATCCAAAATACGGAAAAGAATTTACATAGGGTTCAAAAGATCTACATTGGCCCTTAATAACCAGAAATCGAAACAGTATAACACATATACATGATTCTAAACAGATGCTCAACACATATATATGTGTGTTAGTACTTCCATTTTTACACTTTTATACAATTTTCCACCTATACATCTAGGTATACAAAATATAGTTTTTCCTAAGTGTTTACAACTAACACTTAACCCCCAAAACTATACCTCAAAAATAAAATAAGCTAATGTCCCTCTTTGGCTCACACTAGCCGCCTAACACCCTCGCCGGTGCTTTACCGCGAACCCCCTAGATCTGAAAAGAGAGGAAAACAAGAGCGTGAGTCAAATGACTCAGTGAAAACGGGCTGTCGTTGCATTTTCAAACCAGAAACGCTCCACGGGCACAACATCTCAAACAAAAGACCACATATATAACCAATATATGTAAACATGTATAAAAACACAAAGCTACATAAAGCAACACACATAGAGACATAAGCTAATAAAATGCATTCGAGCTACTATGTCAATATGTCAAGTTCGCCACCCAACGCAAATCAATTATACCATTGATGCCCATGGATTTTATTAGGGTGAAAATCAATAACCCAACCCAGTTAGTCCTCTCAAGTTTAGTTTAGGGTACCCGAATTGACCCAGCGGTAACCAAGGTTGGTTACCCGCGTCTAGTGCACATCCGAAGCACCAAACCTAACGATAGGAAGCGATCTCACGCGTCATTTTGTAAGAGATATACTCCAGCTAGCCGCATAACCCTCTTCGAAGGCACACCCCTGAGCCTCGCACATCGTAGGAACCACCCTGGCCAAGAGTGATCACCCTACGCCTACCGACCTAAATAGAGACATAATTTATTAAGATTAGACGCTCACATTGTAAACAGCTCATCTTATCTCTACCCTAGTCGGTAAACCACTCGACTACCTGGTACTAGATGAACATACAACTAATCCGCTCTAATCTTAACATCAACCCCCTACCAAGAGTATCACAAGAGCAATCCCGCACACGTCCGGTGCCATACCGGAGCACTCAACCAGGTAGAAATAACCGTTAGGCCAGCACGAGGCGTAAATGTCAACACCACTATGTTTGACTAAAGTGCCATAAGCTAAAGGTCCGCTCTCGACCTATCAGTAAACAAACCACATCGCTAACCGTTATGCCACACGTAATAAAACCGCCCTACCACATGTATTATAAACCATACATCGCAAGGTAGAACTAATACACATCAAGCATGTTATACAATTCATTAAAATCTATCAAAGTGTCCACCAAGTATAAGCATACTCAAACACTATCCATAGTAGATTTAAAGAGTACCTATATGCTAAATCACATTAATCATGCTAATCAACCATGTAATGGCAAAATCAACATGAGTATCCAAAATCATTGTTAAGCCCTCAACATAGATTTCTATCTCATCCAGCACATGCCATAACATATATCAAGCATCATTACATCATGTACACCATCATTATGAAGCAAGACCCGCTCACCTCGAGGACCGCAACCTAGAATCTCCTCAGGCTCCAACTTGGGTTGAATCCGACGAGTTTGGTATCCCCCGCGAGCTCTGACTCCGGAGCTCGAATCCGCGATCAATCCAACTCCACGCGCACCAATCAACCAAGAACGAGCTAAGGAACCCAAGAGGGGAAGTTCTCCTCTCACTGGCTCAGAGGAAATGAAGGAATCAACTCGCCCGCGCGTGCCCGACCTGCCTTATACTCGTTCGCCCGCACACTTTCGGTCGACCGATAATAGGTTTCGGTCGACCGAAACTCTCTGCACAGCATAAACACAATTAAACTCTACGGAAACAAAACCGCTCGCGTTACCGACACACGCACACACGTGTCTAGAAATCTCTAACCGAAAATTTCTATCCGACACGCAATCAAGCACGCATCAAACAAAACAAAAACAAAGAAACGGAAATCACGGACCTCACATCAAACATATATCAATCCATATTTTTAGAAAACTTTCAATACAAAAGTTAGAGATTTTGATTAGCATTATAATTTTCATACTAATTTTTTTTAAAAAAAGTTATTTTTAAGTTAGTGTTCTAGAACTACAAATTATTAACAAATTTAAAAACAACGAAAATCATATTACGATAGCATAAGCATACTAAACATATTCTAGTTGTGTTTATTTTGGAATAGTTTTAAAATTATTAACAAATTTAAAAACAACGAAAATCATGTTACGATAACACAAGCATACGAAACATATATCTAGTTGTTTTTCTTTTTGAATAGTTTCAAAATAATAATTGTAAATTTTGATAAAATTAATCATTTTAATGTTAAAAAAAATTTCTAATTTTTTTTAAATAGGTGTTTTGGGACTCTGAAATTTTAATTGGTTAAAAAAATTAAGGTGAAATTGGAAAAATTCAAGAAATTGGACTGTTCAAATAAGCAACTGTTGAAGGAGGGATTGTGGACTTTTACATAGTATAGATTAATTTGGTATCAAATGAGCCTATCTTCCCAGTCCACCCCAGGCAATGCACCCCAATAGACACTTAAACCCAATTCCAAAAGGAAAAAGCTATTCTGCCGATAAGTCATCCAAAAAATAACCCAAATAGTATTTTTTTTTTTCTGGTATTGGGGTCGGTAAATCACAGCCATCTCCAAACTCCTATTTAAATGTTTACTGATCCAGAGATTAAAAAAATAGGCAATTTTGGCGAATCGGGCCCCACCTTAATTGGTATTGGCGAAACAGCGCCCCCCTAATTATTTTGGCCAAAATCGCGCCCCTTTACGCTGAAAAATGACCAAAATACCTTTATCTTAGTTTTATCGAGCATACCGTTTTGTTATTAGTACTCCAAATGAGGTGAATCGGTTCCCGTTCGGAAAGATATTTGAATTATCTTTCAAAATGTGGACTGATTTCATTTGCATTTAGAGATTTTACGAGACGTGTATGTTAAAATACCGATCAGCATCAAGTGCTACGGTATTTGACGGCGTTTCGGTTTTTTAGTATAACTTTTTCGTAGATAGCTCCAAATGAGATGAAACTAGTCCCATTTAAAAGAGGACTCAAGATCTTTTCCAACAAGATAAATGAATACTAGGAACATTCCGGAGAACGCCTGCGAACACCCACGAAACACTGCGAACACTTTGCGAACGCTTTTCTCATAACTTTTTGTGAGAACTCCAATGAGATGAAATTAGTCTTGTTTGAAATATATTTAATTTTCTTTCCAATGGGATAGTATCAACAGATATTTGGAGATACGTACTGAGAAGTTATGCCAAAATACCGAATCTATGTTAAGCTGCTATGGTATTTGACAACATCTCGGTATTTTGTATAACAGTTTTAGTAGAGAGCTCCAAATGAGATAAATCGTTCCATCTAAAAGAGGAACTCAAATATATTTCTAACAAGTATAAATGAACACTATGACATGTTGACGGAACCACCTGCGAACACCGCGCACACCTGCGAACACCCGCGAACACCTGCGAACACTTGCGAATAAACTTTTCCGTATAAACGTTGGTCTATAGTACTCCAAATGAGCTGAAATCGGTTCTGTTGGAAAGAATACTTGAAATATCTTTAAAATGGAAATTGGTTTCACGGAATTTAGAGCTTTGTACGAGAAGTTATATAAAAAATACCGAGCCAATGTTCAAGCTTACTACGGTATTTGACAAGATCTCGGTAATTTTGGTATTAACTTTTAGTAGAGAGCTCCAAATGAGATGAAAGTAGTCTCATTTGAAAGAGAATGCAAATAGTTTTTCAACAAGTATAAAATTAACAATATGACATGTGACGCCCCGTTTCCGGGGGTCGGAATTTAGGTGGAAAATATTTAAATGATATGGTGTTTATGAGCTTAGTACTTCGAATACAATACATAAATTTTCAAATTATTTAAATAACACAGCAGAAAAGCGAAAATACATATTTACATTTTTGTTTATCCCCAACTAACTCCTGAATCCCGAATCTCGCTTCTACGAACGTCGGCGGTTCCTCGCAACAACCTGCGGGAGTAGTACCGTGAGTATATAAAATATACTCAGTGAGTGACCCCCCCGGCACCCCGCAAGCAACGGCAAGGGGACGCAGTCACACACCCCAAACAACACAAGCAAGCACTCAAACGCATAAGTTACGTGCTAACATTACTCAAAACATACACTTTTCGACTTGTCAAAACCGAATAAAACCAACGAGGAACATAAACATAACCAACAAGGCATGTTCGCATAACAAGTAGCAGCTTACAATTTATAAAGCTATGGCTACATAAGACAAGCAAAGTCGATCAACAACCAAGAAGCATTGACTTGACTATAATAAACATCAACAACATCATCAAGATTAAGGTAATCCCGAATCACCCAAAACCCAATCCGTTATGTCGTTATCTTTCTTAATGTCAGCGTTGGACTAAAAACTACCAAATCAGTTAGTCCTCTCATGTTTTATAACGCACACAACGCCTTGGTACACGCAGGCACCAAGGAATCTGGGGTCCAGACCACGTGCCAACGTCGCGTCCCCCATACCCTACAGCAGGGGGATCCCTTTTGGCCTTAAGGGAGTTTAGTTATCTTACCGGCCTTTCCGGAATTTGCCGATTTCAAGCCTCGCCTGTCTCGAGCCGCCATCCTGCCTCGGCTGGCCTTAACTACGCCCGCCTTCTCTCTTCTCTCGAGACAACAAATATGACTCCGGCGCCCACATTGTCCCATTTCGTTTCCGGTCGATATCCTTCTCGACTACGGGGAGAGCGAAACCTAGGCGATGCATTCCAACGAAAAGAGCCCACACAAGTATGGGCTCCGGGCGCCCAGATCGTCCCTTTCGATCCCGGTCGATTATCCTCTCGACTCACGGGAGAGCGAAACCTAGGCGATGCAGATCCAACGAAAGAGTCCCACCACAAATATTTTCACTTTCAATCTTATTAGCGCTCACTGTTGTCAATGTCTCAAAATTCAAGGCAAAGGGTAGACCATACAACGGTTTCCACGCTAATAACATATAACCAAATCCTGATTATCACATAAATGAGAAGAGAGATTTCGAAAACACTCCAAAGCCAATAATTATCACCACATTAAATCTTATTAACGCTCACGTTGTCAATGTCCACAAATCACAAACAATATCACATTTTGGGCACACCAATCGCATAAGTTACTAGTGATGGACATACAAACAGTTCCACGCTAAAAATACAGCAACCACATCAAAACTGGCATGTTTTCTTTTCATATAAACTATGCTAACCATCTAAGCATGCTCACAAATCATGTATCACATAATCTAGGATCAACCATCCCACATGAATCTCACAACAACATACATGCGAGAATCACATCACAAATTCCACGTGCTTTATATCACAAGCATTCAAATAACCGAAAAGTAAACCCTCTCACGGGTAACATACCAAAAAATCACACAAAGTATTCAGGTGCGAACCCTTTAAAATGTTCAATCAGCCTAACCCTAGTCGGCAATCCGAATTCACAAGAGAAAGAGGAAAGAACACACGGAGGAAGCAACGCACATACACAAAGTCCGCTTCACTAAGTATTGCTAAGAGCAAATCGGCTCGCATACCGTCATAAGTAGGGTCAATCACGCGGTCAATACAAGTCACAAGTCATAACGCACCTCTACCACAATACAACGAGTGCAGGGCGACACGCACACAACGCTGGGAGGTAGGGCAGTAACACGTAGGCGATACAACGGACGTGCCAACGTACACCAACAAATTATACCATGAAGAGTATTGATCTAGCAGTCATGCTTTTAACACTCTTCTAAATGATACGACTAAATCAAAGACACTACAAACAGAAATAACTAAAAACGCAGACGGCCGCTCAAAGATCACTGAGTCAAGTCCAACTCATTCTACATGTCACAAAGTAAACTTTACTACTAATTAAACATGGCAGTTCATGCCTGATTACACAGATCAAACCAAAGGAAAGTTTGGAAGTTCAATAACAACGATAATCATAACATATATGTCAGCCGACAAAACTAAACAGATTGCCACATCTACCTAATGTCCGATCAAGTCTTTATAAGGCCGGATGTCACTACTACCAAAGTACTCGTTCAACCACAAGCAAGGTACTCATTCGAAACAAGTTATCCACAACGTATGTCAATACACTAAGTCATTGGTTCAATTCAAATACTAAGTATACTCGACAATAGCTAACACAATCGACACGTGCTAGCATACACACCATGTATATCATTACCAACCATAATAAAATCAAAAACAAAAATACAACATGCAAGTGAGACCGCGGGTTCCACTCACCTTACGTTCCGGTCTTACCAAACCGAGACCCGACGGACGACGTGAATTCCCGGAACTCAACCTAAAACAACTCCAATAGCGCGTTCACGAAGCCGAGGCGAAGCGACGAAGCATCCGAGTTCTCCGGAGAAGAACGCCGGAAGACGGTCGGCGGCGACTCCAGAAGCGGCGGCGACCTCGGGCGACGACGGCCGGAGCAGCAGCGCGGACGGCGGCGGCGCGGCCGACGGGAGCAGAGAGGACGGAGAGAAGATCCGGCGGCTGCGGCGTCCAATCAAGGCGGACGTGGAGGGCTTGTCGGTTGACCCAGGTGACGGAGAGAAGCCGCACGGACGCAGTCGGCGAGCGGGCGGCGCCGGAATCGACGCGGCGAAGATTTGGGCTCGCGGCGAGCGCACAAGAAACGGCGCAAAATTGAGCGCCGAGAAAGAGGGAGAGAGAGAGAATGAATCAACCAGGGAGGGAGGAGGAGGGGGAGGCGCGGCGCGGCGACGCGCGCCGGCGGCCGGGCGGCGAGCGCGGGCGCGATCGAAATCGCGAGAGAGAGGCGATCGAGCGCGAGCGAGAGCTGAGCGAGAGAGAGATGCAGACGATCGGGCGATAGGGGCTCGGGCGACCTGGCGAGCCAATTTGGCTCACCGGGGATCAACGGGCTCGGCTGGGCCGAGCCCACATTTGGCTCGGTCCGCCGGAGTTCCAGCCCTAAATGGGCCCAAATCAAGCCCAAAACACACCAAATCAATCCAAACAAATCCAAATCAATCCCAATACAAGTCAAGCACCCGAAAACCAAATAAACCTCTCGAACAAACTCGAAACAAAACCAAATCAAACTCCGCATAAATCTGATTTAAAACAAATAATAATTCACGAAAATCGGAAACCTTACAGGACATATCGGCGAACACCTGCGAACACCGCGAACACCCGCGAACACCTGCAAATGCTTTTCTACATACCTTTTCGTAGAGAACTCCAAATGAGATGAAATTAGTCGTGTTGGAAAGATACTTAAGTTCACTTTCCAATGGGACTAGTGTCGTAGTACTTGGAGATACGTACGAGAAGTTATGCCAAAAATACCGAATCTATGTTAAGCTGCTACGACATTTGACAACATCTCGGTATTTTTGGTATAACTTTTAATAGAGAGCTCCAAAAGGGATGAAATTAATCCCATTTAAAAGAGAACTCAAACAGCTTTCTAACAAGTATAAAATTAACACTATGACATGTTGACGAACACCTGCGAACACCTGCGAACACCCGCGAACACCGCGAACACCCGCGAACACCCGCGAACACCTGCGAACACTTACGAACACTTTTTCGTATAACTTTTGGTATAGTACTCCAAATGAGCTGAAATCAGTTCTGTTGGAAAGAGATTTGAATTATCTTTAAAATGGAACTGGTTTCACTGAATTTAGAGCTTTATACAAGAAGTTATATAAAAAATACCGAACCAATGTCAAGCTGCTACGGTATTTGACAGCAACTCGGTATATTTGGTATAACTTTTAGTAGAGAGCTCCAAATGAGCTGAACCTAGTCCCATTTGAAAGCGAACTCAAATAGCTTTCCAACAAATATAAAATTAACAATAGCACATATCGGTGAACACCTGCGAACACCGCGAACACCCGCGAACACCTGCGAACACTTGGGAACGCTTTTTTACATAACTTTTTGTATAGAACTCCAAATGAAATGAAATTAGTCCCATTTGAAAGATATTTGAGTCCTCTTCTATGGTTGCCATTTAACTATATTGGAGAGTACCGTACAAAAAGTTATATTAGAAAAGACGTTTGTAGTGTTCGCATTGGTGGTGTTCGCGGCCTCGCGGGTGTTCGCAGGTGTTCGCGGGTGTTCGCAGGTGTTCACCAGCATGTCATAATGTTCATTTTATACTTATTAGAAATCCGTTTGAGTCCTCTTTCAAATGGGACCGATTTTATCTCATTTGGAGCTCCTACTAAAAAGTTATACAAAAAATACCGAGATGCTGTCAAATACCGTAGCAGCTTAATATAGATTCGGTAGTTTTGACATAACTTCTCGTACGTATCTCCAAATGCTGTTATATTAGTTCCATTGGAAATAGAACTTAAATATCTTTCAAAAAGACTAATTTCATCTCATTTGGAGTTCTCTAAAAAAACTTATGTAGAAAAAGCGTTTCGCAAAGTATTCGCAGGTGTTCGCAGGTGTTCGCGGGTGTTTGCAGGAGTTCGTCGGAATGTCCTAGTATTGATTTTATACTTGTTGGAAAGCTCTTTTGAGTCCTCTTTCAAATGGGACCAGTTTCATCTCATTTTTGGAGGGCTTATCTCGAAAAAGTATACTAAAAATACCGAAACGCCGTCAAAATACCGTAGCAGTTTGATGCTGATTCCGGTATTTTTGACATAAACTTCTCGATACAGAGACTCTAAAATGCAGATAAAATCGTCCCAATTGAAAGATAATGCAAATACTTCAAATGGGACCCGAATTTCAGACTCATTTGGAGATTATAAAAAAAGATATGCTCGAAAAACTAAGATAAAAATATTTTGGTCATTTTCTAGCGTAAAGAGGCGCGATCTGGCCAAAATTAATTAGGGAGGACGCTATTCGCCAATAACCAATTAAGAGGGGCCGATTAGCCAAAAATGCCAAAAAAATATTGTTAGGACTGATTTTGCTCATTCCAAAACCCCTATAAAATGTTACATAAGGGCAAACTGCCGATAGGGGTTTTGGATAACAAGAACAAAACTCCGACTCCAGTTAGTTTTTGCATTTGCAGAACAAGAACAAGAACAAGAATTAGACGCAACAGTAGCAGCTTTCGCAGCAAACCATGATCCCCTCTCGCTTGTCTTCTCCATTTCCAGCGCTCGGTTGCACGAATCTCGGTGGCCCTTATCGCCGCCCCTACAACCACAGCTTCTGCTTCTTCCGTCGACGACGTCCCAGCTCATTATCATCCTGCTCCCGCGTCCGCTGCTCCGGCGGTGAGCTCGTCGCATCCACCACCGAAGCTGCCAGAGAAATTGAGGGCTCCGACGCCGAGAAGCTCTTCGAGGTCTGTTTGCTTCTTTTTCACACTCCGAGAAGCTCTACAAGTCGCCCTAGCCTAGAGTCGCTTCTTAGTGTGATTCTTGGTTTGATCGTAGAGCGCGTTTGGTTCAATAAATTGCAAAATTTCCATGGGAATCACATTAAAGGAATCCCTATTTCAGGTATTAATTTACCGTGAATGTTCGGTAAAGAAGTTATCATGTGGACAATATTGCTGGGATTTTGGATTACCACATCTCCCATGGAAACCTAAATTCATAGAAACGTGAGCAAATTTTGTACCCACGGAAATGTTGCATTACCGTCACTTTGGCGAACCAAATATGGGACTTCCATCATGTAAAATTTCCGCGAATCCTTTCAAATAAGTTGATTTTTCTGACCTATCAGTTTTTTTTTTTCTTTATTTGCTTCTTGGAAAGATTAAATATTCTTGTTGTATGCTTTGTAATATTCGGCAAAAAATGACTTGCAGAGGTTGAAGGATGCGGAGCGACAACGAATTGAAAACTTAGAGAAGATTGAGAATAAGGTGAACTTGCAGTTAGAAAGGCAACTTATTATGGCGTCGAATTGGAGCAGGAAATTGTTGACTTTGCAAGGAAAGTTGAAGGGAACAGAATTGGATCCCGAGAATTCTCATAGAATTAGTTTCAGTGATTTCTGGAGACTTCTTAATTCAAACAACGTTCAATTTATGGAGTACTCAAATTTTGGCCAAACCATATCTGGTATTTTTCGTAATCCTGTAATTGTATTTATGTACCTTGAATTTGATGCTCTATGTTCAGCTCATTAATAGTAGAAGAATGAACCTTTTGTATTGGCATGTTGTAAGGGGAGGCAGTGTAGAATACTTAATAGGTGAACTTAGTGAAGCAACATATATGCGTGCAATAGCTGTGGACTTTTATCCTTAGGTCAGGGGTTGATCTTAGATGAAAAAGAAAATTCAGGGTTAGTCTAATTGTGCAGTGTTACTTGATCAATTATTTCCCTTTAAATAAAAGTGTTATATTTTTCATAATTCCTGGAAATGTTTTTAGAAAATTGGATCCGAACTGCCCAACATATGAAATGTATAGATTGTTGTAATTCTGATGGGCTGATGTGAATTTTGTCAAACACATACACTTCTTGCATCAAGACTAAGCTATCACCGGCCAACTGGTACTTAGATTCTTCTAGCATTGGTAGCTTCCGCAGCAGAGCAGGCTGGCCTAGCTCGTACAGTTTTACATAACTAGTTCAGAGGCACCGTGTAGCACACTTTCAAGTTGAGGAGCTTCTGAGCACATTTAATAAAATTTTGAGGCCTTGAGGGACCAATGTTGTCAAAGGCGCAAGGCGCAAGGGTGGTCCCGGAGCCTAGGCGCAAGGCGCGGCGCAGGCCTTATTAAGGCAAGGCGCGCTATTTCCTTAGATATAAATATCTCCATAAAAAAATATAAATTAAACCAAAATTGTCATAGGAGGAAGATCAGAACAAGCCTATTTTTAGCAAAGATCTAAACACACATACAAAATACACAGATAAAAATTTTTCTTTTTTACATCTTTTTAAACTCTTAGCTCTTAACATATGTACAACTTGCTAATTACCTTCTAAATTTTGGCGGAAGGTTAGGCTTATTGATGATTCTGGACAATCATATTGGGAAAAAGCACATAATCACATCACATGAATATTTGACTTCAAAATTCCTCAAAGTGTGAAAAAATTGATGAATAGCTAGCTCGTTTGGAAATGTTCAACATTGATGAACATGTTCATTTATGAAAAACTAGCTCGTCTGAGCCTCTTGACTATGATATGGACATGTTCACATGAACATATTTACTCATAGTCATATGAACAGCAAACTTGTCTGGCTCTTTTACCTAAAAAAATGCTCAAATTACGGAAAAAAAAAAAATAATTAGGATTTAAAGCACAATCAGGAGAAAACAAAAAGAAAGTAAGAAGTAGGAAAATTGGAAACCAAATTTAAAATTAGAAGATCGCATTGCCCCCGAGCTCCGGAGATAATATGAAAAAGAAGGAAGCAAAAAAGCAGGAAAAATCGAAAACGAAAAGAGGAGCTTTGATATTTGGAGGGAGGGAGATGAGATGATAAGATTCAAGAGAAAACCTTTACTTTTAGTTCGGTTTGATTCTTCTAGATGCAGACCTGCGTTGATTCTTTCTCAGCCTTCGCCGTCATCTTCCAATCCAGCAGGCGTGTTGCTAGTGAGAAAAATTAGGATTTTTTTTCTTATTTAGCCCACTGTAGTGACCAGGGAGCTCTTATATGAGCCGAACGGTAAGTTCTGATGGCTTAATTGCGCTCACATGGTTTATAAATGGGGCCTGTTCACTAGGCGTGATAAGGTTGCGCCTAGTGAACGGGCGCCTTGCTTTGTTCTTGGCGGGCGCAGATTCGTATGGCGCGCCTCGCAAGGCGCGCCTTGGCATGCCTATAACAACACTGTGAGGGACCAATTGTGTATGTTTGCCTAACACTAAGTAGTGTGTCTATTTTAGTAACCATACTGATGTGGTCATTTTGGCTATCTGCTGTGAGCCTGGGAAGTTATGTGAGTGAACTGTTGTTTATTTTATTTAGAACTTCCAATCACAACATGGGAAGTCAGTAAGGAGATAACTCTCAGTAAGAGCTCATATTTCTGCTTGGTCTGCGTGACTTTGTTTATGTCTAATGCAATTACTTAGAATTCTTCGAGGTAAAAAACTGTATTAACTGATCTTATTATGCTGGATATGCACACATGTCATCTGTAATCTGCTCATGTGGTTCATGGTTTGCTCACTTTTCAGTTTTATGTATCATTAATTTTGTATTTACAGTAGTTTAGCTGTTCATTATATATGGAGTTTTGGATAATGTTCATGTGATGTGATTGATTTACTTTTGTATATGAGCTGTTACTATCTAAGCTAATAACCACATTTTCGGTATTCTGCAGTTATATTACCGCATTATAAAGATGAAAACGAAGGTGAACATAATGGAAATAACAGAGAGATAGTATTTCGCCGTCATATTGTTGACCGGATGCCTATTAACTGTTGGAATGATGTCTGGCAAAAGTTGCACCAGCAACTGATAAATGTTGATGTCATCAATGTGAACCCTGTTGGTGCGGAAGTATACTCCAGTGTTGCAACCGCTGTTGTTTGGTCAATGCGATTTGCATTTTCAGTTGTGTTGTATCTCTGGATTGATAGAATGGCAAGACCTATTTACTCCAAATTAATACCTTGTGATCTCGGTGCTCCCGAGAAAAAAGCAAGAGAGCCCATTAAACGTCGTGCACTTGGATCTTTAGGCAAAAGTCGGTAAGTGCCTACATGTGTCTCGGTATGTGTTGTGTTCAGTAATCTAATTTGCTTTTTTAAGCTTGCTTAATATATTGTTTTAGCATTATATGTTTCACACTTCCATCCAATTATTTAGCTTCCACTCGATTTCTACTTCTGGATAACAACCGAAAAGAACATTTAAGCAAAAAAAGGTTAATCAGACTTCTCATGCTTTCTCATAGAACTAATGTGAACAATTAACACAACCACCAGAACGAACTGGGCGTCTGCATTTGCATATGCAAACAGTAGGGTGTTCGAATTCTATATTAGTATCCTCATGCTTTGAAGTTTTTTTGTTGCTCGAATTCTATGCTATATCTTATATGCGATGTTTGGATTTTGGTCACACTGCTCTCTGGGCATTTAGAGCTTTTTAAAATGTCCATAGGTCTATAGTTGTTCTTGTTTTTCCATGATCTTTTGAAAGGCCTTAAGAAGTTCTACTGATGAATTAGCCTCCACCACCAGTTTCACATCCAATTATTTGATCACACAAATGCTTCTATAATATTCTAAGTAGGAGTGCTAGTGATCATTCTTCACTTCTACGTCTTTAGAACTGTGACAGAAAATGGACGTAACAGGTTGATTCAGGATTTGCATAGTCTTATAAATTTGGTGGATTAGAAAGAGGATTTTGTGTTTAGTTTATTTATAGCTTGGAATGGTTTGGCATATGCTTTTTGGTGCAGTATTCTCCAGCTTGTTCCCGATTGTTTTACGGCGGATAGATATACATGGGAGGGTAGACATTCTAAGTTTTAAATTGCTTTTTTCCCTCTTTTATGTTAATGAAGCAGAAAGTGATTGTTCCACATAGTTCAATGGCCTTGATAAAGTTGAAACTTGCAAAATTGCTTCCAGGGCAAAATTTATATCTGCTGAAGAAACTACAGGTGTCACATTTGATGATTTTGCTGGCCAGGAGTACATAAAAAGGGAATTACAGGAGATAGTAAATATCCTCAAGAATGATGAAGAGTTCCAAGATAAGGGCATCTACTGCCCAAAAGGAGTTCTACTGCATGGGCCACCTGGTACCGGAAAAACTCTGCTGGCTAAAGCCATAGCTGGTGAAGCAGGTCTTCCTTTCTTCGCTGCAAATGGAACTGATTTTGTTGAGGTTTGAACCGACAGATTAAACTGCTGGCTAAAGCTATTATTACATTTTATCGCTGGCTAATCAGTCAGAAATTCTGTATGGCATGACATTACCTGCATATACGTTCATTGTGTAAATTGTGCTAGCTGCCATTTACTTTATGACATTGAAGCTTATAATATCAATAAGACCATAGCCCAATTAATGGTGCATCTGTACTTGCAGATGTTTGTGGGTGTTGCAGCTGCTCGTGTGAAGGATCTATTTTCTAGTGCTAGATCATATGCTCCATCTATTATTTTTATTGATGAGATTGATGCCATTGGTAGCAAGCGTGGTGGACCTGATATCGGTGGGGTGAGTTAACCTACTTGCCTTAGTCCTTGTAACTGCACCCGTATGTTAGATCTTATGTTGTGTTATCGTTTCTCATATTCCTTCATATGCTATCTTGGAACATGAGAAGCTTTCTTGGACTAGTTAGGATTCTCGAACTCGTGGGAAGTGTCCGACACTGGGGTGTCAACTATTTCCATGTTTTTAGACAATCCTTGATGGATTATATCCAAGCACTCTCACCTATTTGAAGTGCCGGATATGTGTGCAATAGGTGCGGCAAGGTAAATCAGAGTCCGACTAACATAGGTTAAAACAGGTTGGCAAACATTTTACATATTGTTGTAGACTTGTCAGGTTGAAGAATAACTTATTCAAATGATAGGAACTATCTAATTTAATTGTAGGTATCCCTATTGATCATGCACGTTTGGCATGGATCTTACATATGTTTTCTATATTGTCATCTATTCTGCTTCTGTTTTTCTTTTTTCTTAAGATAACGAGGTAAAAACAATTCTTATGCATACTATAGAATTTAAATCTCTTAAAGTTGAAATTTCTAATTTGGAGGACAGATAAGCTTTCCCCATGCCCAAATGAGTATATCTTCCATAAACTACTTACTGCATGCTCAAAGTAATGCCCTTTTGATGACCCAAAAAAAAAGTAATGCCCTTTTAAAAAATAATTATAATAAAGAGTAAGCATTTCATAATCCTAACTCTACAATGAACAAGTCTCTGGTTCAAGCTTGCAATTTTGCGTTCTTAATACAGGGCGGTGCTGAGAGAGAGCAAGGCTTACTTCAGATTTTAACAGAGATGGATGGTTTCAAAGAGTCAACATCACAGGTAACATGTTTACTTCTATTTGTTTATAATTACAGTTTTTAACTTTGGTCACTGAAATGTTTGCTAATTAGCATTGGCGTAAATGACTTGATTTTCAGGTTTTAGTTATTGGTGCTACAAACCGATTGGATATATTAGACCCAGCATTACTAAGGAAAGGCCGCTTTGACAAAATAATACGGGTTGGGTTGCCTTCAAGGGATGGAAGATTGGCAATACTACAGGTATATTCTGTATGTTCATTAAGTAAATTTCTTAGGCCAGGTGATGCAGAATTTGATGAGCAGCTTGTCCACCTGGCAGGTCCATGCTAGAAACAAATATTTCAGATCTGAAAAGGAAAAGGACATGCTTCTCCAGGAAATTGCTGATCTTACAGTTGATTTTACTGGAGCAGAGCTGCAAAATATATTGTAATTTCATGCAAAATGTGTTTGCTATACCAAAACCTTAATAAAAGGATTTTCTTATCATTATGGAAATTCATCAGGAATGAAGCGGGAATTTTGACTGCTAGAAAGGATCAAGACTACATTGGGCGAGAAGAACTGTTGCAAGCCTTGACTAGGGTATGCTCTAGATTATGTCTATATAATAGTTCCATCTTATCAGCATAGTCATTTAGGTCATACAACTATTTTGTTTTATCTTATTATATTTCTATCTCTTTTTTTTAGCGTAAATAACCTCATTTTTTGCTAAATTTGAAAATATTTTTGTAGCAAAAAGGTACCTTTGAAACAGGCCAAGAAGATAGTAAAGCAGTTCCAGAGGACTTGAAACTTAGGTTGGCATACAGAGAAGCAGCTGTAGCTGTTCTAGAGTGTTGCTATCCAGACCAGTACCGCCCATTTACTGAGGCTAGTGGAACAGCCAAAATTTATTTCTTCAAAAATTCTACTAATCTAATTTGCTTAGAGGCATTTCTGTTTATTGTAGACTGATATTAATTCGATTCGCAACAAACCGAATATGCGTTACGCTGAAGCTTCAGGAAGAGCCTTTTTAAGGAAATCTGACTATGTCAACTCCATAATACGAGCATGTGCACGTAAGTACATGCCATGTTGCTCTCTTTGTTAATTATTTTCCAAGTTCCAGTTTATCATTTTTTCATATAATAATTTTTTTTTTCAATTTTGCCGGTCTCCAGCTAACGTTATGTCATCTGCTAAATTCTTGCACTGTAAAAACCGGTTAGATAGGACCTTGTCGTTAGAAAATTCAGGCACTTGCTATCTTTGCTGAAATCAGACACCACGAATGTTCTCTCTTCTTTTTCTAGTTCATAGTATTTCAAGTGCAAGGTACGAAAGGAATATATCTTAAAACATGAGGTATTTTTGTTTATTTAATTTTCTTTACACTTTCTGATATTGGAAGCAGCATTCTGAAATTTGTTCCTCATTTATTAACACTTATTTCTGTGGGTATCTCTTTTATGATTTTTGAGTGCATGCACCGTCTACTTGGTCAACTATCTGCACATTCCATCTCCTCTTTCTGCAAATATCTCAAAACATGGCTTTGATCTGCTTAAATTTGTTCCTCATCTATTTTCCTTTTACACTTACTATCTACTGATGCGAAGTTTCTTTTGGGTAGAGATATAAATATATTAGGAAATGGATTGGGCCTTTCGCAATAGGTGAACTGAATTCTCTGTCATGTGTTTTGAACTTATAACATGGGTATAAAGCTTACTGCTACTGTCGATATTTTATTCAATTTGTAGCTGATTAATGGTGTCATTAGATAAAACTATTTAACGTTGTTAAAAACCCACTTTTGGGAAATGGATTAGATAACTGACGGTGCTTGCTCTTAAAATAACTATTCTGGAGGTGCTCAGTGCTTTCCATAAAAGGCAAATTATTCCTGTCTCCGAAGATTAACTTACTCTAGCGTTTAATTATATTCCTCATATGGTAAATTATATGCCTAGAATATGGGGACATGCAGAGTTCGTAGAACCCTACGTTTAGTGCTGAATGTGTTAGCTAACTATTACGTTCATGTTATTATGAACAGTTCAAGTTACAAGTATACCCTGACAGAAGATGCTCATATTCCTTAGTGTAGCAACAGGTTTCTACTTGTATATTAATATTTTAGTGTCAGTTTGTTCCTTCCATATCTAAGATATGCTGTTTTATTAGTACTGTAGAGAATCATCAAGGTAATGTTTCTTTGATTTCAACAGCTAGAGTAATTGAGGAGGAGATTTTTGGGATTGAGAACTTGTGCTGGATTTCTGCAAGGGCGACATGGGAAGCTGCCAAACGTGCAGAAATTTTGATTCTTCAGACAGGGATGACAGCATTTGGGGATGCATACTACAGGAATGCGGGCGATCTTGTTTCAAATGTATGATTGATAGTGCAGAACTTCTTCTTCTTCAAGCATCTTCTTGACATCAGCGACTAACCTTTTACTTTGACCATATGTACATGTCTTAACACACCAGCTAGCTGCAAAGCTGGAAGATCTGAAGAGTGAGTACATGCGTTTTTCGGTAGAGAAGTGCAGATCTACGTTGAGAGAATATCGTTCAGCAGTGGAGACAATTACAGGTGTGGTGCAAATTAAAGGGAAGATGAGATTGCATGCTTTGTCTTTGTTGATTGTATGAATGCCCTGCTGACACAATTTTGGTGCTCTAGATCTTTTGCTTCAGAATGGAGAGATAAAGGCAAATGAAATTTGGGATATATACAGAAGATCACCAAGAATTCCTCAGGTATTAGTTCGGATGACTGATGCCAATCTGTTCATGCTAGCTCAGGTGTTGAGCATACATAGCCTACGCAAGTTCCATCAGAAGTGTAGATTTTTTTTTTTTTTTTTTTTTTTGTGTGTGTTTGTGTGTGTGTGTTTATGCATGACTTTTTTTTTGTCTATAACTGCATATAAATGCAGGTATATCGTTGACATATTTCCTAATTCAACTACAAGTACTAATTAGCTCTTTTGTCTAACAGTGCTGTTATCTCATTGTCCCTCTGTTTATATTAAGCAAGATCCTCTTCCTAATCCCTAACATCCTCCTCTTAGCTTCTTCCCTTCTATTCACCTCTTATATTTCTCTGTCTCCTGTATTCTGCTGTATTGCCTACTCATACCGCGTTAGCTCTTACATTGAAGCTTAAGTAGGGCTAAGCATTACCAGAACTGACCTTAAAACCCGACCCAACCCGACCCGAAAAAATTTGAAATTTCGGGTTTGGTTTGGGTTAGGTTAATATTTGAAGAGATTCGGGTTAAATATTTCGGTTCAGGTTAAAACGTGCAAATTCGGGTCGGGTCGGGTTATACCCGAAATTTCAACACATTTATATAATATATACATATATAGTTATTAATTATTGGTTCATTCACCCCCAACAACCCGCCCCCTTCTTCCTCCCCAAATTCAACCTAAATCAAACCCTTTTCCCCTCCCCCAAATTCGTACCAGCTCGGCCGCTCCGCTATTCCGCCACTCCCGGCAAGCCGCGATGCTGCCAATTTTTAGTTCTCTGGATTCCTCTAGCTTGGCGTCCCCATCACCACCGGTTTGCGGGTCAATCTTTTTCATTTTTACTTGAATGATTCTCATACATATGTTGATTTTAAATAGGGTTTGTGATCTCTCCTTCTTAATTTTACTTGGAGAAAGGCGTTCCTTCCTCCCTTGGTAACTGATGATGTATGTGGGAGTAATTGTTCCTGTGTTGATCGTCGTCCTCTAGTGCCGATTTCAGAATTGCATTAGGGCTTCTATTCGATTTCATTCATTCATTTTGAGAAGTTCCATTAATTTGTAAAAAAGAACGGAATACCTCACAAATTGTTCAACTTTTGTTTTTGTTTTTATTATTTTTTGTTTAACTTTAGCTTTATGAATATTGCAGTTACAATTTCAGTGCTTCTGTACAGATATTTGGTGTTGTGGATTCATGTAATTTTTTATCTTTATTTTTCGTTAAAAAACTTTCAGAAGTTCTGTTTGACTGTAAATATAATTATTGGTTGCTTTATTATCTTTTAAATTGATGGATTTTTGGGAGTGCAAATTCGGGTCGACACGAACTCAACCCGAACCGACCCGAATTTATTCGGTTTGGGTAGGTTCGGGTTTGCATAAATTCGGTTCGGGTTGGCCTTATTAAGTTCTGGTCGGGTCGGATCTATTCGGGTTGACCCGAATGCTCAGCCCTAAGCTAAGGATACCTCCAAATAAATATATTGTGCTTTTCTCATCTTTTTCTCCATTCCCTTAACATAGTTTAAGCATCCTGCTGTAGTAGTATAAGCAGTTTAGCTTCCTCATCAACTGATTGTTTGATGAACTTAATTTTTCATAGATGCAAGTAATAAGATTTTGAATGTTACTGCATGAATGAATGTCCTATGAAAAGTACTTTCTTGTTCTTATCTAAAGACTTCTTTTTTTGGTGATTGATCTTTTAGCCACCTGTAAGTCCTGTCGATGAGTTTGGTGCACTTATTTATTCTGGAAGATGGGGAATTCATGGTATTTCTCTCCCTGGAAGAGTTACCTTTTCACCAGGAAATGTTGGATTTTCCACCTTCGGGGCACCCAGACCATTGGAGGTACACGATGTTGCATTATAAAAATTTTATCTATTTGAATTTTTCAGCTGACTCTGCAATTATTACTTCAAATAGACGCAGATTATCAGTGACCAGACATGGAAATTAATTGATGGTATCTGCGACAAGAGAATTCAGGACATAAAAGAAGAGGTTTCCAAGCAAATCGAAGAAGATAACGAACAACCACAACTTTTGATGGCTGATCACTTTATCTGAGAGTTGCTTATGTGTAGCCGGTATAGTTTCAATGCTCACCTCACAGTATTTGTTTTATGTAAAGAATATAACCGATAACTGTAGAAACGGATCAAAGAGTGAAATTGGTTAAATGAGAGCAAGGTCAAAAAAAAACTAGGGAACAGTTGGAATTAATAACGAAGAGCAACTAATGATCTTACAATGGATATACTATTCTAAATGCTTATTCCTCTTGTATTTTGATGATTTTATTGAATTCCAGAATAGTTCTTTAAAAAGGATCGATTCTTCAAAAAGATTTACGTAATGTTAGGTTAGGCTAGAGGTATCATTTGGATAGGAGTGGATTATGGAAAAAGTGAACAAAGATTTTACATCTTTGTAATAAAACAAAGCAACCATGTGAATATATACCTTCCTATGAAAAGTGAATCATGCACAGCCTTTTTTTCTCTTTTTTTTTGATCATCTTTTCTTTTTTTTTGATCATCTTTTCTTTTTTTTTAAAGGCAGACATGAGTTCTGAATGCAGAACTTTAGAATAATCATTTGCAAAGGAATTTGGATCAAATCTTTGTGCTTCACTTCTAGGGGCAGCTAATCATCCTGCTTGTGCAGGCTTAAGATTGCTATTGGAGAAGCTTCTCCTCATTGGCAAGTTGGATAAAGTAGTGCCCCATCAATAATCATCAGAATATTCTCAGCTATTACTGTGGAGAAGGTGAGGATTCGAAAGTGTTTCTTGAGCACGCGCTTCGGAATGTGCCCAGGATGAGAAAAATAATGATTTACTTGCAAGTGATTTACTTTCAGATGAAAATAGAAGTCCATTATGTCCGCCGACCAGCAAACTTGCTCGAACTTCACTGATCAATGATCATATACGTATGTTCCTTGGCCACTTCAACATTTGGTTATTCATATGTGCTTTTATTTTTTCTGCTCAGCAAAAGTAGTAGCCGCTGGAAGCAAGACACTTCTTATACTCTCAGGTTTTGTATGCTACTACACTGGCGGGGTTGCGTCTCGTTTCCCTTTTAACTCATGGTTAGAACTTTAGAACAATTTTGAAAAAGGGACAAGTATTTGGTATGGTCATCAACTTCCTGAGACTGTAAATTGCTTGACGTAATGGAGAATTACACCACATACAGTCTTAAACTCATAATGAGTGGTATGAGTGGTTTCATAATCTCCACCATTTATTTTCATTTAGTAAAATCTTTTGCATCCATCCGTTATTGTTGAATTAAACTCAATGTATCCATCTTTATTTACATTTGGTAAAATCTTGGTGCTCGATATATTTGAAACCGTCTTTATAATTCGCCAATTTAAAGCTATTTTTTCTTAACCATCTCATACCTATATTTTACGTGGCTTTTCATAAAAATTAGAGATCTTAGGTATACGCGCCCGCCCTTGGGTCGATCGGCAGACGTGTGCTTTGTGAGGCGTGCGTCCTGAGCTCGATCCGAAGGGTGTTCTAAAATGGGGATGTGTCTGGAGCTGCGTGTTTACAGTAGTCACGGAAGAGCTGGTGGTTGGATAACTTTCATTACTCCATATCTTGTTTGGAGGTAGATGTCATGCTAAAATTTTATTCTCCTGCACATATCTAGTTCTAAAATAATTCTATAGATGTGCGTAGAAAATTGTGATATACAAGTTAGCGGAGAATTCAGGGAGAGGTTTCGCCTCGTTATCTTAAAAAAAAAAAAAAAAAAAGGAACAAAGAGATCTTAGGTATACTATCATTCATGAGTAGGTTTTTTTGAGTAGTTTGATTCGTATGGATATTTTGAGTATTTAATTCTTATGTTTGCGGAAGCGAATTGTTGCTTCGGATTTGTGCTCACGTTTCTTTGCGATGCTCCAAAAACCTGTTAGGAAAATACTGTTTGGCCCGATCAATTAACCCGATCCGCGGCCCGAACGCGTAGGAAACGCGTTTCCCCACGTGGCGACAACGCGTTTTCCTGCGTTGGAAACGCGTTCGCACGTGGGGAAACGCGTTTCCCACGCGTTCGGGCCACGGATCGGCGTTAATGGGTCGGAACTTAAACAGCATCACCCAACCTGTTAACGATCAGAATCGTCCTTTTGCTATTGCTCCAACTTGAGGATGTTCATATAGTCGTATGGACTAATACATATTGGGCTCGGCCCATTAGGCGACCTATTGGCCAACAGCTGTTATAACAAGTTTGATGCTTAAAAAAAATAGGCCCCTTATGTATAACATTTTTCACAATTTCTTTTTTTTTTTTTTAAATATATCTAAACCGGAGGGGGCGCCAACTGCATAAACCAGGAGATCCGCTTCGCGAGCTGAGATCCAAATCCAATCCAGCCCTTCCATGTGTTCCTCCTATTCAATCACTACTTCGATCTACACATGGGTGTTAGATTACAGCTCGTGGTTTATATTTTAACTAGTGGACAAGATACCTGCGAAGCAAACATATTAGAAATTACTTTTAAAATTTATAATTAGAAAATATATTAATTTTCTCAATATCGATCTATTTTCTATTATATTTTTTCTTAGAAGAAAAAAAAAAAAATTCTAAAGAGACCTAAAAACATAATTCACAAATAAAGTATAATTTAAAAGAAAAATGCTAAAGAGCACAACCCATTAACCCGAATTTCGTCCGAACGCTTGGAAAACGCGTTTCACCAAGTGATAAAACGCGTTTCGCCATGTGATAAAACGCGTTTTCTCACGTAGGAAAACACATTTTTCACGCGTTCGGACGAATAATCGGATTAATGGGTCGGGTTCTGTAGCATTACCCAATTTAAAAATCATATGGAGAATATTTAAAAAAAAATAAACGATTTTATAATTTTTTATGAAATATAAACCACAGTATTATAACTACTATATATATATATATATATATATAATATATGATATATATAAACTTACAGAACAGTATTAAGAACAATTTGTTATTATAGTTTTTTTTTTTTAATATTTACATATAGTATATTATAAATAATTTAATTTAAATTAAAAACTGTATTTGGTAAAAATAACTTATTCACATATTAAATCTAAATTTGGCTTATAAAAATTTAGAGGGAGCTTGTACAGATTTATTATATTGATTACCGTTTATTATGTAGTTCGTATATTATAGATGTAGAATAATAATTAGTTTAAGTGTAAGCTACAATGGCAATCAGACACCCACTTTAAATTTTACTTAAGAATAGGGTCTGCAACCCGTCCAGACCAAAGACCGAACTCTCTCGATAACTAGGACCGTGGACTGGACCCAAATAAGGCTGGTTCGGTCTAGACCAGTTTAGACTGGTCCGCGGTCCTCATCTCGCCAGCGCCGAGTGGCACAGCATGGTTTGCTACGCACCGAGCCGCTACATGTAGGACAATCGGCTCGAGGATGATTGGTGGTGACGGCCACAAGCTTGAGGGCGTGGGATCGACGATGGCGTAAGAGATTGGGCGGCGGCGGCAAGTCCGAGATGCAAAGTCTTCCGCCGTCAGAGGTAATGAAATCAATAGCTTCGGAGACGGCACGTAAGTGCGGCGACTGGCGAGGAGGTGTGATCAAGGGTGAGTAAGGTCTAGCTGAGCTTGTATGTGATCCTTGAGAGAGAGACGACAGCATTGACGAGGAGACAGGGAGATCGAGAGAGAGGGAGAGGGAGGGCAAGGGCTGCTGAGCCGTTGTGGCTGGGAGGAGATAGAGATGAATAGGGCCGCTCGGTCCAAGTGGATTAGTAACACTAGTCCATGCGCATAGACGGCCTTGCGTTAAACTGGTCCTTTGTCTGTGCGATTTTTGGATCTTGGATCGGACCTGACCAAGATTCGAATATTGTCATTCTAAGGACTGCGACCTGAACTGAAGTGCAACCGGTCCGGAACGGATCGGACTGAACTGACTGGTCCGTTCCGATTTTTCGGTCCGGACCGATATATACACACTCCTACTTAAGAACTATGAAAAAACTACTCTACCAAAGTATAATTTATTACTTAAATTTATATTATTCTAAAATTCACTATTTATAAGCTACTTAACAAATTACAAAACCAAACACATTATATATTTTTAAGATTTATGTCTTACATTTTGAGCGTGATAATTAGGGATGTTCATCCGGTCCGGATCGGACCAAACCAAACCGGTCCGGACCGAAGACCGAATTGATAAATTGGACCACGGACCGAACTGCAAAAGAACCGGTTCGGTAACCGGACCGCTAAATAGCTGGGCTGAATCAGACTTAGATCAGTTTGGACCGAGTGGGTATCAATGCATTCTGGACTGGATTAGTTCGCGAAGCGAGCTGAGATCTGAGAAGTTAGTGGGCTGGGCTAAATTGAAATGCCGAAACAAGCTTGGGTACGATGAGCATCAATCAATCATGGGCTGGACTAGTTCGGTCCGCTGTCCGATTCAGGGTTTATCCGGTCCAGGATCAGACCGGATCGAAGACCAAATACAGGTCTCGTCCTGGCCCGTGACCGGGACCAAATAGTAACCGGTCCTATTTTTCGATCTAGACCGGTTTATACACACCCCTAGTAACTATGCTGCCACATTTAACCCTAATTAAGTATGATCTTTATGGCACCACCTAAATATATTAACGTGTTCTAGTGTAAAATTATATAAACTTGCAAACACTTAAAAGCTTTAGAATCTAGGACGCCGAATGCCACTTATATATTTATCAACTTCATAAACTATAAGGGGATTTGGTACATAATAATTCGATTTTCTAAAGTTGATAAAAAGAAGAAAAATGCTGGTCTCCTTACTGCACCATCAAAATCTGATAATTCAATAACTCGCGTAATTAAAAAATAAAAATATTTTAGGAGTATTTTTGGTAAAATTTTTAAAATAAAATTTGGAAAATTTGAACAATATCTATAATTTTGTGTTAAAATTTTTTCGAAAAATATTTATAAATACATATTTTAGGGCTACAAAATTTAACGAATTTGAATCGGATTTTAAAAACAATTGAAACCGTTATAAATAGGTTAAGCTTTAGAGCCTAAATATTTATTTAAAATATTTGTTAAAAATATTTTTACTATAAAATTGCATATCTCATCCAAAAATACACTTCTTATGTTATTTTTTTAAAATACTTTTAATTTTTAAATTTTTAAACAAATAAATTTACAGATTGAATAGATTTGTTTGTTTTTTTTTGGTAAGTAAGATCATATATTAGCTCAAACAAACAATACATTCATCAGATTTAGGAAACTGAACGAACCCAGGTCCCATTTCTATACAAATAGATGAAGAAAAGCCCAAGTCAATTTCAGTGTCCTAAACTGAATTAAAACTCAAAAAAAAACACAAGCAAAATTTACAAGAGCTAGAATTTATCAATTTGAAAACTCTCTTCCACTGGATCCATTTTCCAGAACTTGTAGATCAATATAAAAAACCTTCACTAGTATTTCTGGATCTACTGTGCAACCTCTATCTTTGCAAGTTGCAGAAATTTTGAATTGATATATATTGGTGCAGAATGAGCAATACTAGGATCAACTCTTTAAGATTTTAATAGCACTTATTAATTCTTCAAATCCCCCTTTATAGCAAGCTTTCTCAAGTACAGAAACCAGTTAATTTGACTGAATCAACCAGGCATCTCCAGAATTACATAGATCCTGCATTAAAGAGCAATTTAATGTAGCATATTGACTGAATCAACAACCAGAAGCCTATGCATGTGCATGATTAACAATAAGTGGATCAGAAAAAGAAAGTATTCCATACATGGTAGCACTTGTAAAAGAATCTAATCAGAAGCAGATTTCCATAGAAAGAATCATTTAGATATTCACTGCATTAATAAAAACCAACATAACAGTGCAGAATCCTAATTCTAACTCTTACAGACATGTTAGGAAATAGATGAAACCTCCAGAATTAATTCTAAGTTCAGAAGTAAGTTAGAAAAAAAGATCACCCAAGATCCCAGGAACCAGACTAAACACAGAACCAAACCATCAGCAATGCAGCTTATATTTAAGATAATCAACCAGAACACCCTCATATCCTGAACTTTGCCAGGATGCTCATGCTCACAAGAATTTGATAGTGGATATCCAACGGTTAACCAATACTCGGGCTTTTTAAGTTTTTATCTATTTTAAGCCCACATGGAACCAGCACTTTTTCTAGACAACCACTAATTAGTGGAGTCTAAAGGTTAACCAATACTCGGAATCTTTAATATATATCAATTTGTTGCCCACATGGAACCAGCCATTTTTCTAGATATCCACTAGAATGAGAAAACAAATCAACTAATTTGAAAGAACTCAACCAACCATGCTAACTAACTACTCCAAAAATATAGAATCACTGAAAGAACCAGCTATACCTAATATGCCAAAAAGTTTAAAATTAGGATTCAACACTGGTTTTGAAAGCTTCTTTCAATACAGCTAATATAACATGATAAATTCAATGGAAAAAGCAAACTGATAGGAAACTAACAAGTGCTTTCCTATGGTTATCAATAAAATTTGAGTTCATCATATCCACTCAACAAAATATATATCAACTCAGTTTGGAATTGTTAGCAGAGAGTAGTTTAGAAGGGTACAACCTGAGGAGATTCTAACTGCAGAAGTCTTCAGATCTTCTGATCTAGCCATAAGTACAGGAACTTCATGTTCACCTTGTATTTGCAAAGCATGGAACTCTCAACATCAATGAGAAGGCCAATCAGTCAACAGAAATCAGTCCAGAACCTCAGATCATTCTAATGAAATCAGTAAACCAGCTTCTCTTGGAAAATTTTCCATACTTGCTAAGCCTAGCAACTGAAATAGATTTAATTTGTTTAACCACAATTTCAGTTGAGGGCTTAGCACTATGAAAAATAACTGAATTCCTAGACTTCCAAATTGAATATATGGTGGCAGCAAAGACAACTCTTCTCATAGTGGTGATACCATCCCTTTTTTTTCAAAATTTTGCACATACTATTTGGCAGATATGATCCAGTGGATTGCTGGCATTTCAGACCAATCCATTTGGATATGTTTAACCATATAGTAGCTGAAAATTTGCATTTGAAAAAGAGATGGGATATAGTCTCTTGTTCATCACAGAAACAGCAGGAAGGAGATATGGAAAGACCTCTATCAATCAGAAGCTTCCTGGTAGATAGCTTACCCAAACACAAACCAGCCAGAGAATAACACCTATTGCTTTGGCGTACACAACATGATTCCCAAAACTAGCTTGTTGCCACTGACAGCTGTACCTTTAGGTTCTAACAGAGTTTATAAGCATTTTTGATAGAATATCCTTTGCCATAACTCCAGACAACTTGGTCAGGATCATTACTGAAGGAAATAGCTTGTAAAGCTTCCTTAAGATCAGGGATTTTTCTATAAACCTTAGTTGGAATTCTCCAACTACCATTTCTGAACATTTTATTCACACAGATATTCCTATCAATACCAAGTTCATCAATATCATTATCACTGAAATACTTGGAAATAGGACCAATTTTGAGCCAGTTGTCATACCAGAATTTGGTATTGGAACCATCACCAATTTTGCTACAGATATGATCCCTGAATAAGTTCCTGATTTTAAGAATTTTTCTCCAAGTCCATTCAGATTTTGGAAGATTTTTCACCTGCCAAATGCTGCAATTTTTAAGGTAGACAGAATGTATCCACTTGACCCATAAACTATCCTTCTTACTAGCAACTGCCCATAAATGCTTTGAAATAGCAGCAATATTCCAGAATTTTAAATCATTGAGACCTAAGCCTCCTTCTATCTTAGGCTTGCAAATAGCATCCCAAGAAACAGCAGCAAAAGACTTGTTAGAGGAACCTGACCAGAAAAACCTTCTACACAACCTCTCCACTTCAACACAAACAGATTTTGGGAGAATGAATACACTGGACCAGTATACTTGCAAAGAGAACAGGATAGATTTAATGATTTGAAGTCTACCAGCATAAGATAAAGACTTACTAGCCCAACTTGAGATTCTTTTGGTTATTTTAGAAACCAGATTATTGCATGCAGCCTTAGAGAGTCTACCAGAGATCAAAGGGACTCCAAGATATTTAACTGGAAGTTGACATTCCAACATATTAAAAGGTTTGATGAGAGCCTTTTTGCAATCAGAATTTAAACCAGCAAGAAAGATTTGGCTTTTTGTGAGGTTAGCTTCTAAACCAGAATAATCAGAAAAGACATTGAAAATGTCAATAGCCTTTTGGATAGAAACAGCACTACCATGTGTGAAGATCATAAGATCATCAACAAAACACAGATGTGTGAGGGAGATAGCTTTACATTTAGGATGAAATCTGAAAGCTTTATCTTTTTCAAGAGTTTTCATCAATCTAGAAAATCCCTCCATAGCAAGAATAAAGAGGTAAGGAGACAAAGGGTCACCCTGTCTAAGACCTTTCTTGCCCTTAAAAAAGCCTTTAAGCGCACCATTGATAGAGATTGAGAATGAAGCAGTGGATATACAAGTCATCACCCAATTAATGAAAATACTTGGAAAACCCAACTCAACCATCAATGAGCTTAAGTAAGACCAAGTTAAGGAGTCGAAGGCTTTCTTAATATCAATTTTCATTAGACATCTTGGAGAGATGCTAAGAGAATGATAATTTTTCACTAAGCCTTGACAAAGAAGGATATTGTCATGAATTTGTCTACCAGCCATGAAAGCACTTTGGAAAGGGGAAATCACACTATCAAGTACTGATTTAAGTCTATTGGCCAAAATCTTTGAGATGCATTTGAACAAGATGTTACAACATGAGATGGGCCTAAAGTCAGAAGGAACACTAGCATTATCCACTTTTGGAATTAGAGCAATATAGGTGGAATTAATCTCTTTCAAAAGCTTTCCCCTAGCAAAAAAAATCAAGAACTGCATTTGTGACATCTTCACCAACAATAGCCCATGAACTTTTATAAAAGAAAGCATTGAAACCATCAGGTCCAGGGCTTTTAAAATCATTCATAGAGAAGATAGCATTTCTTACCTCCTCCCTAGAAACAGCTGAAACAAGGAATGCACACTGTTCATCATTGATTCTTGGACCAGAAGCTAAGGAGTTAGGAGGAAGAGACCTAGTTTCCTTATTTGTACCCAAGAGATTCTCATAAAATTTGATGAAAACATCAGCAACTCCATCTGGGTCCTCTACTTTCAAACCATTGGCATTGTAAATGGAAAGAATCTTATTTTGCATCCTTCTGGCTTTGATACAAGAGTGGAAATACTTGTTATTTTCATCACCAAGCTGAATCCAATTTGTTTTAGCTTTTTGCTTCAAAAAACTTTCCTCACTAGCCAAATTAGAGATCAAACACAGTCTAGCATTCTTCTCTGCTTGGATTAAATGAGGATCCAATGGATACTCATTTAGTTTCATTTGAGCTAAAGAAAGCTGTTTTCTAGCTTCAATGACACTAACATGAATATCATTGCTCTCTTTATTCCAAGTCTTCAGCAGGCCTTTTAATTTCTTTAACTTGGAAATAACTTTAAACATGGCAGAACCATCAACCTCAATTGACCAGGCATGACTAACCATATCAAAATAACCTTGTTTAGCAACCCAAGCGTTAATGAATTTAAAAGGTTTAGCACCATTGGTAGACATAGACTGAAATTTGATCAAGCAGGGACAGTGATCAGAAATACCAGGCTTTGAGAAATTCTATTGAATAGATTTGTTGGTATCATCATATTTGATGATATGATGATAATAGATTTGTTGGTATCACTTATACATGTATTACTCTAACGGTGCATATGGTTCGTTGAATCTTGTCAGAATTTCTGAAAATTTAACACGCGGGAATTTAATTCATACGTTTGGTTTGCCAAAACTATGAAAATGCATCAATTCCATGGATACAACATTCTTTCAAATGAGATAATCCAGATTTTTAGAGAAGGGGTTGATTCCCTGCAACTTTTTCTACAACATTAATTTTTTATTTTCTGTAGTTGTCCTTAATTTAACTGTTATATTTCAAAATCTTAACCGACAATTGCTTCTTTCATCTTCCTATTACTTAATATTTTAAGCCTACAATTGTTTCGTCATTCTCCCTAATTTGTTGTCATCATTGACGCCATTAATAAGAATAAGTAAGTAGTTCTGTTAATTATAATTTATCATTTTCATTTATATCATAAAAAAAAGATCTCCGTTTATTATAGCGGGAGTTAGTAGATTTCTGTTTTCTACGGAACGTGTTATTTGGTAATTGAACATGCTTAATATTTTGATGTATATATGTAAATCAATATCAATATCTTTTTTAATAGCAAACATATATTTTTTAATATACATATATACATTAAGATAAATCAAACCAAGGGTATTTTAATAACCAAACGATGTTTTTCCAAAACATATCAAATATATTTTTTAAAAAAATATTTCAATTTTATTTTTTATTTAATTTATAAAAATAGTATTTAGTAATATTCTGCCGTATGCCAGCAAATGCTATAATTCAACCAAATAAAGTAAAGTAATATTTCAAGAATTTAAACAATTAGAATCAAACAGAAAAAATGTAGTATTACTTGGAGATGTAATTTTTTAAAATTCTGATTACTGACTGAAAATACGGCATTTCTAGAAATTTTATTGGATAATACCATATCAGCCATCCTTTTTAAAAGTTTACCGAATCAGCTCGTGGACTTTTTAAAAAAGAGGGCTGATATGGAATTATCCCATATTTTATATAGTCGTAAACCATGCAATCTACTAGCGATCACTCTTTTTATCTCTCTTCTGTCACTCCCAATTTCGCACTCTGTCATCTACTGAAAAACCGAAAAGAAAAGAGAAGGAACAACAAGAAGTGAGTGAGAGAGAGAGAGAGAGAGAGAGAGAGAGAGAGAGAGGCTATCATCGTGATCGGAGATGGAGACGGAAAAGAATCTACCCACCGTCGCCGCCGCTGATCACCCGCCGACGTCCGTCGTCGTCAACGGCGAGGCCCCAGACGATTGGAGCGCCAGTGACGATGCTGCCACCCCCGCCGCCGCCACACCAGCTGTCGACGTTGCCGTCGAGGAAGCTCCATCTCCTCCTCAGCTGTCCACGAAAGGTAATCTATCTACTGTAACTTAGTTCGGTTTACTTAACCGACGAATTTGTGCGAGCTTTTGTTAGTTTTAAAGATTTGCATCTAATAAGTTGCTTGAGATTGATTGCAGTAGCTGGGGTTTATTTAGATTAGCGCTAACCTAGTACTGATATTTCTGTATAATAATATTGTGTAGATGCGCTTGTTCTGGTTGATGCTTGAATGATTGAGAGCGTTCATCCATCCATCAGAATGTAATTCCTTTCGTTCATCTGTTTCCATTATATATATATATATATGTACTAGTTTTTATAGTCGCACGTTGCATGAGCATTGCCCATGGACTTCAAGTTGATCATGATGTTTAGAAATAAAACAACAAACTAAATGGTTACGAAATGTGTATGAATGGATTGTGAAAAATCAGAATTTATTGAATATTTTTTTGTTGCCTAAAAGAAATTTTTCTAAAAAGTAGCTGTTCAGAAAACTGCCTAGACACGCGCACACACACACACACACACACACACACACACACACACACATATATATATATATATATATATATATATACTTTTTATGAAAGCCATTTGAAATCATGTAGTACCTCCCCTGCCCTATACGCCGTCTAGTCTTTTGATGCCATACGATATTTTTAGTCATTTTCAAATATGCGATTTATTATCTTTTCATTTGTTACTATTAATGTTTAATTAAATGTACATTTAAGAGTAATGTGAAAGATCATGAAAATGATAATGGCTCTCATTTTAACTTTTATTTATCCTAGTTTTTTTAAATCTTTAAGAAGAAAATAAATGTCTTTTAACAAATTTCATGAAACGCACAGGTGCAAAACTGGTATTATTAGTCATCAATAATACATTTAGGATTATCTATTTTATGACACCGACTAGTATAAAACCGGTATGGGCGCCAATTGGTTTAGGGATGGTAATCTGTTGTCCTTGGCCTACCTGGTATGGGACTAATGTGAATGGGTTTTGCTTCTCGACAATATATTTATTTATATTAGCATATTTTGTGCTCGACTCCTTATCATATTAGTTGGACTGACATACCATAGATTTTCATTGCTTTACTTGTGAATTATTTGGTGGTAACTTCTGTAGAATCTCTCCATCTTGCTAGAATTCGGTTAGGCTAAGATATGTATATCCATATCTAGTACCTTTTGCTTTTATTCATGTGTTGTTGTTTGATTTGTCAATTTCACTGTACCTTGTTTCTTGGTTTCAGATACTAAGGAAGACATCCAATCAAGTCTGCAATCACTGCAGCTAGATCCTAAAGGTGCATGCCCTTCCTGCATGAATTACTGGGTGTTTTTATCTTCCTATTCATATGTTTGAGGTTTATATCCTTTAGTCTCATTCGTAGATATAGTTGCCAATTAACAACTCTAAAATTTGTAGGAATAGTACCAAGCAATTAACTTGTGTGTTTCTGTTCATATCTTAATGGTTCACTACATGTTATTTTGTAGTTTTCTTTTCCCTTGTCTTTCGTTCTAGGCTTTTAATGTTTTAACTTTTGATGATTACTCATGCATATGCATTGATGTATACACGCCCATAGTTGTGAAACAGAGACATTTGTTTTAATTTGTTGCTAATGCTCTAAATCTCTATTTTAATGATATTCTCATCTTTCCAGTAAAAAACAAGGACAGCACTATAGTAGACGAGGCTGAAGAGACCGATGAACAAGAACTTAAAAAACGACACCTTAATGTTGTTTTCATCGGCCATGTTGGTAAGTTCGCCAGTTTGGAGTTTCTTTTCTGTATACTTTTCAGCTACATGTGTGGTCTTTTACACATTTTGCAATAATATTTGTAGTTATTTATGCTTGCTTTGTTGTTTCCTTCTAAATATTGCATGTCTCTTCTTGGCACTTCTGTTATTGTCATGGCATGTGTATTTTTCCTTAAACACAAGGTGTTTCGTGCTGTGCCGAGTCAAATATCAGTAAATCAGAAACTCGACACGTGCCGACCGTGTCAATCCGTACAATTTATTATATTTAAATAATAATAAAAAAATATTAATGAAATAAAAATACTAAAATAAAATGTAAAATTCCAATTACATATAAAAAACAAATAATACGAATTTATTTCGTGCCAAATTTCGGTAAATTTCAAATTTGAGATGTGCTGAGCTTGTGATAATAATAAAAAAAAAATTTAATATTTTTTTTAAATATTACTATATTTGTTCAAAAAAAACACGCGTAGGCGTGCGCACGCCTGCGCGTTTAAAAAAAAAAAAATTTGTCACTTGCGGGCAACATCATCTTCCTCCTCTCGCGAGGAGGAAGACGACACTAAACAAAAAAAAAGATTACACAGAGAGAGAGAGAGAGAGAGAGAGAGAGAGCAGAGAGATGAGTGCCGCTCGGCACGGTAAAACCTTGCTTAAACAGGCTTGCAACTAAACTATTTAACCTTAGGTTTTGGTTTAAGTCCAAGATATGCTTCCTAAGCTCACCAAAGGTGCCGCCCGGCACGGTAAACCTTGCTTAAACAGGCTTGCAACTAAACTATTTAACCTTAGGTTTCGGTTTAACTCCAAGATATGCTTCCTAAGCTCACCAAAGGTTGCCTGCCCATAGACTGTAAGTTTACCACTTAAAGCCACCATGGAACATTGTTTTGTCATGAGCCCGTAAGGACATATGGTATGAACCTGTAAGGACATATGCGTTACGACAGCAGGACAGCAACAACTTCAACTCACGGAAGGCAATGGGGGCTCAGAAAAGCAGCCCTACAGGAAGGGCAGCAAGCCGCAGCAATACGAGGAGAAGCCTGGCCCATCATAGTATACAAAAGAAGAGCTGCAGGAAGCACAAGGCCAGCCGACACCTACCAAAATAACCTTCCATGTCAAGATTATAGAGGATAAATTAGGAAAGAGAAGATACGTTATAAATAGAAAATATAGGGGTTGTTTTAGAAGTAGATCGAGAATTTATAGAAGGTTGCTACACTATAAATAGACATGTATTCTCTCTGTGTGGTTAAGGAGAAAATCATTATTATTTCCAGCATTAGTTTATTAGCGTACCAGTAGCATAACAATATGCTTGGATTGGTTTAGATAGTAACATGGCTTTCCAAGTAAAATGGTCGAATCTGGATTCAACTTTAAACTAGTCAGTAGTGTTTGAGGGTCTATCATCCTGCACTAACCAGCTGAATTCCTTACGAAATTATATTTTAAATTTTGTCACCTTTAAACAGCTAATAGACCACAAGGGTTTTGATCGGCCATGTTGGAGAAGAGAGTGCACTTTGTTGCTAATCAATCAATTTTGGGATTGTGTACAAATAATTAGTCACTTTGAACGTTAATATTGTCAAGCTATGAATGTTAATATAATCAAATCAAAGTAAACAGATGGATTTGACCAATTACTTAATGGAGCATTATGCAAAAATGTAGCGACTTGTTATGCATCCAACATCTAATTGCACTATATCTAGTAGCTTCCTTTCATGAGCCTGAGCTAATGTGGGCTTTGTATTACAAAGCATGACTGAGCAAGCGTATTATAATATTCTCGCTCTTTGTCGATGTTGGCTTAAATCTGTTTAAGCAAAGATGGAGAAGAGCAACACTCATGGGCTGATATTCATGCGTTTGTTGAAGATAAAATCATGTACTTATCCAGATCGCACCATATGTGGAATCTTGATAAAATTCTTCACAACATAAGAAGTTGCACAACATCTGGATAGCAAGATTTTCGGATCTTTAAACAGGGGCATTGAAAGCCCACTAAACCAAGCCTACCTAAGGAAATTCGTATAAGCATGCTTGCAAATTTGCAGCATGGTGAACATGATTGTGTAAACCAAAATGAAAGGCAAATAGAGGGAAAAAAATTGAAAAAAAGGCAACAGCAGGCGACATGCAAATAGAGGGCAAAATTTTTAAAAAAAAGGCAATAGCCAAATGAATTAACCGAACAAGACAAGTGATCAGAACAAAGCAAGCCGCATGAATGAACTGAACAAGATGAATATCTGAACAAAGAAAGCCTCACGAGTGAACCAAACAAGCAATTGGTCAACATAGAAAGCAAACAAACAATAAATATACATGATTCTGGACGATTAATAAAGCAACAACAAGCATAAAGGAAAAATTAACACAATGGGCAGGATGATAAAATTATAGAAACCCAAGATATATAACTAAATAAATGAAAGAAAATGTGTATGAAATTAATGATATTTTTACACAAATGATCATTGTTGCGATTACGAATGGCAACAGATCGGGTCAGGTCGGGTTTCAGGCCACCCAAACCAGTGGCGGATCCAGAAATCCGTCGCAGGGTAGTCAGAATCCTTAAGCTACTAAAATATGACGAAAAATTATGTATATTGATAAAAACTGGCAAGTTATGGGAGATCAGAGACTGCTGACAGCGGCATATCTGTGCGCTAGAAGCCAGTAGTGCAGACAGACAGGGCTCGGTGGCAACATCGCGGCCGGCGGTGGCTTCAAAGCAAATTAGGGTTGGATTAGATTTGGGAGAGCGCAAGCCGAAAGGGATAGGATGAGAATGGGGTAGACGGCTAAAGCATCTAAGCCACCTAGGGCGAAGCAACTGGATGAGAAAAAAGTATAGCATTTAAGTCACCTCCGGAGCAACTGGATGAGAAAAACAAAAAAGAAAGGGGAAAAAAAAAAAAGAAAAGGTGCTAAGTTGCTCAGCGGACTCGAACCCGCGGCGAGAGATTAGCGTGCAACCTTTCTTGCGCTGCGCCATTTACGCGAGCTGTTATGCTGGATCGGAATCGCCTATTATATTGCATCCAAATGCAGGTAGGTCAATTGAACTACCCTGTTAATACTAGCTCCGCCACTGACCCAAACGCGACGCCGAACCGCATTCGAGTTCGGGTTCAAAATTCGGGTCTCGGGTTATTTTTTCACGGGGTCAGATTCGGATTGTTTGCCTTGGATCGGATTCGGGTTTTGGATCTTTATATATATATATTATTATATATATAGTATATATGTGTGTGTGTGTGTGTGTGTGTGTGTGTGTTTATTTATTTATTTATGTAAATAGAAGATATTTTTTAATGATCAAAATTATAACATGAAGGATTTTTAATATAGACTTAAGACCCCTACAATATCTAACTCATTGGTGAAATGGGACAATTCTTTAACTCAACTATTAGTGGACTAAGTTCACTAAGTGTTGAGAATTAGAGAATTGTCCCATATCACCTATGGGTTAAACATTGTAGGGATATTTAGTCTATTAAGAGTTTTTCATGTTATTGATCATAAAAAAAAAATATTTCTTATTTATATAAAATTAAAAAAAATGATATAAAATATATTTTTTATTTATATTTATATATGTTATATGTAAATAAATATACATATATATAGATATATGTATAGATTTTTTTATGTCGGGTCGGGTCGGATGCGGGTCGAGTTTCAGGCCAACCCGAATCTGACCTGAACCCGACTTGGGTTCGGGTTTTAAAATTCGGGTTATGTTTTCTCGGATCGGATTCGGATTTTGTTTTGCCTCGGGTCAGATCAGATTGTCTCAATTTCGTGTTCAATTGCCATCCCTATTTGCCATATTGATATTACTGAACATGAAAAAGTTTTGTGTAGGAGCTGCTAGCATTGCTCCTTAACATGTATTAAGCAACTCCAATCAAAGAAAAAGTAGAGAAACCCCTTTTACACTTTGAAGCAAACTATGGCAAACTAGATTTTTACCGTGCGAGCCCGTCGCTCACTATCTTCTTTTTCTTTTATTTTCTCTTTTTTTAACTGCATATGTATGCTCATGTCTATAACCTTTGTGTGCTCTCAACTTTTTTTTAATTGAATTTGCTGTGCTTTTAGTTACAACTGCTGTAACTCTATATATTGTTGACAGGTTAAGAACTTTTCTCCATTTTATTGCATGTTCTCTATTTTTCTCTCTGCCTTGATCCATTCCTGCGTTAGAGTTTTGACTATTCAAAAAGCATCCTTTATAAGCTTTTTTTTGTTGTTTTGATTTACACGATCATGTCATGCTTATATGATTTTCTTTAATTGGGCTTGGTTTAGTGTGGCTGAGAGTTTTAGCCTTGGCAGGAGGACCGTCTTCACCTGTGAGAGGTTTATTGCATTTTACTTTCTTTATCAATTAGAATTGAACACTACTTGGTAACTTGGTTCCAATTGTAATGGACATTATTGCAGATCAAAGAAATTGATGCCTTTTCAGCAAGGTTTTCCGTGCCGTGCTGAGTCGAGTATCGGTAAATCTGAAATTGGGCACGTGCTGACCGTGCCGATCCGTACAATTTATTATATTTATATTAAAATTATTTATTAATAATAAAAATATTAAAAAAATAAATTATTAAAATTAAAATATAAAAGACTACTTATATATCGCAAAGCAGATAGTATGAATTTTTTTATTTCAAATCGATTTTGATAAATTTAAATAAGTACGTGCTGAAGTTTTCTATAATAAAGTTTGTTTTGTATTTTTCTATATTATTATTTTTTTTTTAAAAAAAAACCCGCGAGCTGTCGGGTTAAAATTCTCTGTCGCCGCACGCAAGCGACGGCAGCTGCCGGTCGCTGTGCGGGCGACAGAATGGTCGCGCGCTAGTGGGTTAAAAAAAAAAAAAAACATGCCCGCACGCGGGCCGCATGCGGGCGATCGTCTTGCTCCGAGCGAGGAGGAAGACGTTAATTAAAAAAAAAAAAAATTACGAGAAGAGAGAGAATAGAGGAGAGAGAGAGGAGGAGAAGGAGGGAGGGGAGAGAGAGAGAGGGATGTCGGTGCCGGCCGGCTCGGCACCGTGCTGGTGCCGAGCTCCGGCACGTGCCGGGCGGCACCGCGCGTGCCGCCCGGCATTGCAAACCTTGCTTTTCTGAAGCAAATAGGTGTGTTTTTTGAGAACTAGCGTCTAAGTCCACTTTTTATATGAGTTAAAGAAATACCAACCAATCAGTATTACTTGACCTCACTGTTATAAATTACTAATGTTTATCTGTTAAGATATTGCTTTGCTTCTACGAAATATTGCTTTGCTTCCTCGTAGATAGATTTCAATCTAAAATATTGTGGTTCAAGTAGCATGCTGTAGACCCTACTTGCACTTGTTAATTCCTTGATAAGAGTATTACTTTTATCCTCATATGAATGGTATGGTATATCATGTGGAATTCAACTATGCTTTACATGAAATAGATGCTGGTAAATCAACCACCGGGGGTCAGATACTCTTTCTTAGTGGTCAAGTTGATGATCGAACAATTCAGAAGTATGAGAAAGAAGCAAAGGATAAAAGTCGAGAAAGCTGGTATTTTTTTCACAAACCTTTATTTATACAAGCGTTTTGCTGCACTTTAGGAGGTAATTTATAATTAGATGTTTCATGTTCCGTTAGTAGTATGCGGATAATTCCTCGTGAACGTTTGATCGTCCAAGGATGCTTAGGTATCATCTAGGTAATTTGTAGGGCACATGAACATAGAAGCTCAGTACTGTCCATTACTAATTAAGATTCTATGCTTGTGTTTGTGGAAATTTATTAATTCCAATAAGCTCGAAAATGGTAAAATGTATTTGATAATTTCCAGAAAATATGCAGAGCATGCGCCTTATCTCGTGATATCTTTATTCTTAGAGGAGCCTGTATTACTGATCCAAAGTAGCATATTTATTCTTTCGTAAGTTATACTTGATTGAGTGGAACTCTAGTTTTGTTATTCAAAGGGCAGGACATGTTTAAACCCATCCTTGCGGCCGGATTGATAAGGCCATGACTATAAGTTGTTGGATTAGTGGGAAACTGTTTTTCTGCATAGCGGCTAAATGAGGTGTTAACGTGCTAATTGATTCGTTTGCACATAAGGCATGAAATTTTCCTGTAATATTGCTTATCATTTAGTTCTAAAAGTGAGCTCAATTTGTCGTACTTTGCTGTTTCTTTTACTGTGTTTGGTTAAGTTTATTTCTTATTATTTCACCCATTCCATTTGCTGTAAATAATGTCCCAAAGTATATCTAGTTAAAACTTACGGTTTGAGGTATACGACGATTTTCTGGCCATGACAGCCATCTACCTTTTTTTTCTTTTATAAATTATGGGTATTGCTCATCTTTCACCTCGCTAGATGAGGAAGATGAAAAGTTTCTTTTATTTAGGGGAATTGTTCCAACTGGTCATGGCGCCGCCATGAGACCTATAAGGGTTCTGTGTTGCGCCTGTGGCCCAACCTTGGGATGTATATAATTGAATGCTGTAGATTTTATTTCTTTTTTCAGCCATATCGACACTATATGTGAAAGTGATTTAAGTGCTATGTGTTTTTGGTACGTAATTAAAGACTTTTGCATTTCATATTTTATAAACTTTTTTTTTTTAAATCTTTATATTGTTACTTAATAGGAAATATTTTATAATATATATAAGTATTTCATAAGATAAAGGATGTACGGATCGGCATGATAAGTATTTGAAATAACTAAGTATCACTTAAATAGGCATGTTTAGCACGTCTTGAGTTTGGGTACCGAAACTTGGCTAAGCTCGGCATGGAAAAACTTGTTAAAACTTCTTGAGCTTGGGATTTACCGAACTCAAATAGGCACGCTTAGCACGTTTTGAGTTTGGGATTTATCGAAACTTGGCTAAGCTCGGCATGGAAAACCTTGTTAAAACTTCAGAATCATGGTCTTGACAAGAAATATGGAACTTAATATTTGTGGATGATAGATAAAATTGATTATCTTATATACTCTCTATATCATAATTCATGCTACGTCATGTTAAGGTTAGTTATTTAAATGGTTTAAAGCTGATGGTATACTGCACCAATTACACAAGTTTATGTACTACTAGTGTTTGTTTGCCTACGTTTTCCTATGATCTATAGGCTCTTTGCTTTCATTATTGCCTGTTCATCACCTAGAGATATTAATTTATGGATTGCAATTATTTCAGCCTTGTGTACTTTTTCTTTTGCCTCCAGGTATATGGCCTATATTATGAACACAAATGAGGAAGAGCGTCTAAAGGTACAAAGATCATTGTGCTCTTTTACTTTTTGCTGGTTAAAGTGATGCACTATTACTTTATGCTTAGCAGCGTAATCTTTAAATGTTTTGAGTAACCTTTCTGATGGATCTGTATATCTTGGCTTATTATCACCCAATTTTCTGGTTTAGGGGAAAACTGTTGAGGTTGGCAGAGCTCATTTTGAGACAGACAATACCAGATTCACAATTTTGGATGCTCCGGTAAATGATTGGCTTATTCTTTCTTCTGCTACATAGTTTATGGTGTGAATCTTTCGTTATTTATGCGTGCTTTTGGGTTGTATTGTTATAGTTTTCCGTATTATCTTAGCCTTCGAAAGTGTTTGGGAATAGGACTTTGTCACAAAGATTATTCTCTTTTTTCCCCGTTTTAGCTTAAGAAAGAAATTTAAGTTAGTTAGCATCTTTAAGTCTATTAGATTTGACTTGGGGTTTGGGTTCTGTCCGTGTATTGTCATTGTGGTGCCTTTTTATGTTATTTGTTTTAACTCTTATTATATATTTGTTGTGCATCTTCTTTTGCTTGTTTTGGTCATGTTTGGTCTGAAATCTTACTTCTGTGCTTGTGTGCTCGTGTATTTTGGGCGTAGATTTTTCAGGCCTCCTAGAAAACAGCCTCCTCTGGTGTATGGAGTACATCTTACCTTTTTAGACCCCGCTCAGCCAGAATGTGCATGCGTGTGTGCGTGCGTGTGTGCGTGCGTGTGTGTGTGTGTGCGTGTGCGTGTGTGTATATATATATATATATATACGTTTGTGTGTGTTTGTACCGCTCTACATCTATAGTATTGGAAGCCTGTTCATATTTGAACTTGCTGGTTGGTTCATTGTTTTATAGTTTGTACTGTATTGGCCTAACTCGACGGAATTCTTTTGCAGGGCCATTAGAGTTATGTGCCAAATATGATCAGCGGTGCATCTCAAGCTGACATCGGTGTTCTAGTATGTTAACCACAACTTAATTCTCCTAATTTTTCTCAATTGCCTTTTGTAGTATGTTAAAACTATTCTTGCTGATTTTGAATAGGTAATATCTGCACGTAAAGGAGAATTCGAAACAGGCTATGAAAAGGGAGGGCAAACACGCGAGCATGTTCAACTTGCAAAAACTTTAGGTGTGTCTAAGTTGGTGGTTGTTGTGAATAAGATGGATGATCCTACTGTCAATTGGTCCAAAGAAAGGTGTGCCTATTGTCAATTTTTTTTTTTTGTTCCACTCTTTGATGTTCATAGTTCAAACTCATTTATTTATTTCTCTATATAGGAGGATGAGTTCTTTTGGCTATTATAACTATGCCTATGCTTGTTTTAGGTATGATGAGATTGAGTTGAAGATGATCCCCTTCTTAAGATCTTCTGGTTACAATGTAAAGAAAGGTAACAATGGAGGTCATCTTCTTCATTGTGTGCTTCTTAGTGGTAGCTTTCTGTCTACTTGGAAATGTCTTTTGGTTGTATAAAAATTGGGAAGGTTGGAAATGTTGTTGTGTGCTCTGGTTATGTTAGCTATATGGTTGTACTTGGGTGCAGCCTGATAAAAATGATTCCCTTTATAAGATGGGATATTTTAATATAGTATAACAAAAGTCTTCTTTACTTTGTAAAAAATTGACCGGTACTAAAAGTATTGCTCAATGGATACCATCTGATTAAATTTGTCTTGCAGATGTTCAGTTTTTACCAATGTCTGGTCTTCTGGGTTCCAACATTAAGACCAGGGTAGAGAAAAGCATATGTCCTTGGTGGAACGGCCAGTGCCTTTTTGAGGTGTTGGATACTATAGAAGTTCCACCCAGGGACCCAAAGGGCGCAGTCAGGTATGCCATTGCATTTACCTGCTTAAGGATCTGCTATATGCCATTATTAGGCACTAATTTTGTGAATATTAATATTTGTATTTCATGTGACCATTTCTCAGAGTACTATTTGTAGAATGCCAATCATTGATAAATACAAAGACATGGGGACTGTTGTTATGGGAAAGATCGAGTCTGGAACCATCCGTGAAGGTGATGGTTTGCTGGTGATGCCCAATAGAGTATGTACTCTTTCTTCCCATACATCATTTTCACTGCATTTTAGCATTGTTTTTAAAATTTTTGTGATATTTTAATTCTTTTTCCATTTTATGTTTAGGCCAATGTGAAAGTGCTTTCTATATATTGTGATGAAAACAGAGTGAAAGCAGCTGGCCCTGGAGAAAACATTCTCGTTAAGCTGTCAGGAATTGAAGAAGAGGATATACTCCCTGGATTTGTTCTTTCGAGTGCGAGTACGTTTCTCTTGCATATCATATGATTTTCCCTTTGTTCGATATCGTGAAACATGATTCGTGCTTATTAGGCCTGTTTGATATAAGAAAAAGATGTGCTTGAACATTAAAGAATACTTCTGTAAGTTAGGAGGTCCACGAGAAAATATTGCCATATTAGTTAATAAATGAAGATAACTGAAGAGATTTTGTATTAGACTTAATTAACTTCTAACATACTCCGGATGCAAGATCTTGTACGAAATCATGAGCTATTTTATGTTAGTTGGTGCTTTAACTCATGCACTCCAGAAACATAACATCTATCTTGTATCTGAACATTGACTATATGCTCCTAACAAATTTAGGGGTTTACAACTCAAGATCTTATCTGTTTGCTGTTTCTAACCATGAAATTTTCTTTCTATTAACATCTTAAAATGTTTTTTACAACCCAACCAACTTCTGATTGGTCTAACCTTTTTTTCCCGCCTTTTTGCAGCTAATCCTGTAGGTGCAGTATTAGAGTTTAAGGCTCAACTCCAGATTCTGGAGTTAGTCGACAACGCAGGTGCTTTTTTCTGTTTGCATTTTCACAATCTGCATTTTGGTTTAGAGGTTATAAGAAAAAAAAACTTATTACTTTGCAGGCAATATTCACTGCTGGTTACAAGGCAGTTCTTCATATTCATTCGGTTGTTGAGGAATGCGAGATTGTAGAGCTGATAGAAGAAATCGATATGAAGAAAAAGAAAGATGTCGATGCAAAGAAATCAAAACCAAAGAGGAAACCGCTCTTTGTCAAAGCTGGTGCTGTTGTTGTTTGTCGCATCCAGGTACCATTAGTTGACATGATGGCTTATGTATGATATTAGTAGTCAGTTTCTTGCAAACAATAATCATTATCTGAATGATAGGTTAACAACTTGATATGTGTTGAGAATTTCTCCGAGTTTCCTCAGCTGGGGAGGTTCACCCTCCGTACTGAAGGTAAAATTATTTAAGGTTCTTGTTAGTATTATGCAAAAAACATTCATATATCGTGATTGTTTCGTTGCAGGTAAAACAGTAGCAGTTGGGAAAGTTGTTGAACTTCCTGCAATGGGAAGTTCAAGCTTCTAAGCTTGCAGAAATTTTGTTTCAGTTGGGTAAGTTATATATATAATACTAAAGCGCAAGAGGGGTTTGGAGGTGGTGTTGTATTATATCTTAATTTAATTATTTAATTTAATAATTAAAGTAAGTTTAAATTGTATTTATTAGTTATTATAAATATACGTGGCTTCTATTTTTAGAAAGTTATAAAATCGTCTATTTTTTTCTCTCTCACAACTAGCAGGATGCTTCTCCCTCTCTTTTCTCTCTCTCTTCCCCTCTTTCGTCATTAATCATGCTGTCCTAGAGAAGTGTCATCCCCGCTTTGGACTGCTTTTGGGATGCTTGCTGACGTTTCTATTCAATGCCACGCTAGATTAAGGGAGAAGCACAAGCGTAAAAAGCCTTGGCAAAGCACCCACAGATCAGAGATCTAAGTTCCTTGAATTATTCTTCAGAGTTTTCACCGTGCAACCGCCGTCCATTTAATCATATGGTTTTCACATTAGATTCCTTTTATTATGTGGATTTGTATTTTTAGATTTTTTTTAAGATATTTATTTTTTGAGAAATACTATTCTTAGGGTTAATTTGATCTTGAAAAATAACCCAAGTTGATCCTAAAGAGTTTAGAACTAATGTGACATTGTTCACATCAGTTCAGAATTTATTGATATGTTTTGAAAAGGGATATTTTTCACTCCTCAATGCTTTGCGAATGAATACTTTCTATTTTTAAATTAATTACATGAAAAGTGGTCATTCCTAAATTTTTAATAATACAAATTTTATAAGAAGTTGGCTGATGTGGACGATGTTATATTAGCCCTGAATTTTTCAAGATCAAAATGTTCAAGAAGAATACCCTTTTTTTTTGTTATTCTCGTAAGATAAATATTATCTATAAGATATCGGTATAAATGAGAAAATTAAAAATACTTTCTAATTTAGGAAGTTATTACTCTTATTAGTTATGATATTTAAAGTAACTTCTAATTACTTTTAGCACACGTATTGCGGGTCTGTCGTCCGCTAGTATTATATATCATCTACTTGGGGCCAATTCTTTGTACTTGAAATTTATGTTATTTTCCAAGTCCGACGATCTCTTATTTAGGTTGCAAGTTCACCATTTAAGGCCTCAGCAGTTGAGAGGCCTGCTGGCCTGGCCTAAATATGAATTAGGAAGGCCTGGCTCAGCACAACGACTTTTCAATGAGGCAGCCCGGATCAGCCATGTTTTGTGTTAAGGGTTTGAATTTTAACTTATGCAGGAATCTGTTATGCTCTATTAAAGTAAGTGATATCAATGCAGGGATTGAAGCAAGGGCTTAGTGTAAGAGCATGGAGAAGTTGTGCTGAATTTAGCTGCGACGGTGAATAATCTGATCGATATAGCTGATTCGTCGCTCCCATGAATTAAATGTAGTGAGTTCAGCTACGACAGAAAGAATCTGTTGGGTATTTGATATTCTATATACCTTCATTACCTGTATAGAGTTCCTAGGTTAGAACGTGGAAGAATTATGCAAGTATATATATCTAACCGCACAAGAGTCGAGCCATATCCTAGGTTGGTTTTTTTTTTTTTTTTTTAATTTTTAATTTTTTTTTTTTTTTTTATTTTTTTTATTGATTAAGTAGTACCTACTTATACCTACTTAAACTATCGCCGAAAGTTAGAACGAGGCTTGTACTTCCAGACAAGGTCCCATTTTGGGTCCTTTCATTAGACATTTATCTGATGGGGTTTGAAAACCGCAGATGATGATCATGATATTGTCTTATTTTATATTGATTGATATCCTATAAACAGTAGTGCATTGTTGAATGATATAGATAGATGTAAGGGGGAATTGCTTGTCAGCCCCCCACCGGAAATAAAAGTTGTTGAATGATATCAGTCCTAATAAGATTTCTTACTGATCAATTCCCCTTTCACAAAATTTAATTTTTTTTCAGACAAACAGATTCTTGTATCTATTAATACTTCGGAGTCCTAAAATATCTAGTTAGAAGTATTTTTTAAAAAAATTATCAACATGAAAGTTATAGATCTATATAACGTTAATGTTGAGAGTTTTTAAAAAAATAGATCTTAAAGATATTCTGGAAATTTTTCTATTTCAGCAGGTTAGCGGGTCGACTTGTTAATATTTTAGAATTTTAGAATATCTATCTATAAGTAGTATTTTCAATATGAAAGTTTGGGGGGGGGGGGGGGTAATATAAGTAGTATTTTCAAATATGAAATTTGGGGGGGGGGGGGGGTGTTGATGGGTGCTTTCCTATAGATGTAAAATGTGTGCAATCTTAGGTTATGACAACTGATGTATGTTAATTAAAAAAATAACGGGATTAGTTATTTGGAAGAGGTTAAAACAAAAAAAAGAATTTAAAAAAATAATAGGCAGAGTTGTAAAGTGGGAAAGTCAACAGCTAGGAAGCACGAACACTCCGAAAATTGCCCCGGTGCAGTGTCGGATATGGACACGTCTTGGACACGCGTCCGACACGTCACATGGCTTGTCCAGAAAAAAATAAGATCGGACACGTCTGGGACACGCGGGCAGAAGTGCCCGACATGCGAATCCGTATTTTAATTTATTTTAATTTATTTTTTTTTAAATTAAAATTTTTAAATATTTTTTTTAAGAGAAATATAATATTATATATAACTAATTATAAATAATATAATATATTTACATATTCAAATATTATAGTTTATTTATTTTAGTTGATATAATTATCTTAAAGAAGCGAAATATTATATTTTATATGAAATTGTTATTGAATATTATATTTATATATATTTAAATACTTCGTATAAGTTACTTTTTACTTATTTATATTTTTTTCATTACCATATCCCAGCCGTACCCGTGTCCGTGCTTCTTAGATGAAAAGGTTGCAAAGTGGTGGGTTTGAAATTTCTTGTTTATTTAGAGCTATAATGTGATGAAAGCTGTTTGAAAATTTTATTTGGATTATTCAAGGTAACCTAAAAATAGTATTTACAAGTAATTTTTTTGGAACAATGATAGATCAATTTTGGTATTGTAGTCGAATCCCAAAAGAATTTTTTTTTAATAAATATTAAATTAAATAAAAATACCTATATATATATATATATATATATATATATATATATGTATATATTATGTATATATGTATATATATATTAATATATATGTATTATAATATATATATATGTATATATATATATTATATATGATATATATATATATATATATGTATATATATATATAATATAATGTTGGGTCCCAAGAGGGGTGAATTGGGGTAATATAAAGTAAGAGCTAATTAAGTGATTTATCAATCTAAGCAAGTTTTAGCTCTTTAGAAATTAAAGCACTAAGCTGCAAGATTAGATTCATATTTATTTGATCCTAAGTATTGCACTCTAGTTGAAATAAAAATGAATGTAAAGCAAGAGAAAAAGATATAAACACCAAATTTATATGGTTCGGCAAAAACCCGCCTACGTCCACTCTCTTGCCTTCTGCGAGGTCTGCTCTACCACTAGAGGATAGTCTTGCGGTTGACTATCAAAACCTGTACACCTAGTTTTTCGCGGCTTAAGCTATAACCCGTATCCCTTGGTTTTGCGGCTCACCGAGTAACCGTTCTCCCTAGGTTTTAAAGGTTTTCCTAGCCAACCCATTTTTCTCTTGGTTTGTTGGCTCACCAAGCAAACCTTAAACAATATTCTCACAAAGAAAATAAAACCCAAATTACAACATCTCTACAAGATCACTCAATGATAGGCAAGAGGTCTAGGGTTAGATTTATGGATTTACAAGTTTAAGCTCAAATTTATATTCCAAGGGGGTGTTGGAACCTCTATAGGGGTAGGAAAATGTTTTGGCAAATGCAAGGATTGGTTGTGGCCGAAACAATTCATCCCTTATTTATAATTTTCGCTTCCAATGGATATAAACGGCTATTTCTGTGAATTTCGGTCGACCGGATCAATATTTCGGGTCGACCGAAAATATCAAGTTTCGTGCGTTTTCAAGAAAAAAGCCGTAGAATGACTGGTCGACCGGAAAATTCTTGCGTCGACCGGAAATTCTCTCGGGTTTCTTATGATTTAGAATTATGTAACTTTTTTGATTTCGGTCTCTAAATCACACCAAACTTTGAGTTTTAACTCTAAATCTATATATCTAGCACTAGAGAATACAAAACGCACTCATAAAAATATAAATACATTAATTTTCTAAAGCTTTCGGTTCGGCTACGTCTTCGTAAAAGTCCTTTATGAGTTTTTTTTGTGTGCCACCGATGCGTTTGCAATATTTATCCATCTTCTCTATACTTGTTAAGGCTCCTCCAAGTTTGTTCCTTTGAGTGGTGAAGCTCATAGATGTGATTTTCTCATTTCGGTCTTTTCGGTGATGTGAGTAGACAGCTTAAATCATTAAATCTTGAACAACTTATTAGTACACTTTTGCTAATTGTTTGTTATCATCAAGAATCAACATTAGGGCAACAATCTCCCCCTTTTGATATGACAAAAAACTCTTAGCTTGAATTAGTTACAAAACAATGCAAAAGTATATAAACATGGAACATAAGGTATGCAAAATTCAAGCTTCATTCTCCCCCATTTTGTCATATCAAAAAGATGTACCAAATAAAAATAAAATTGGCATAGGTGCTCCCCCTTACGTATGCAATTTGACAAGATATGTGAGATAAATCTACGTCATGCATCCAATTTACAAGTAAGAGTTCAAACATAGTTTTAGATAACTTTTTTAATCCATAAACTCATAACTTAATCTTCTAGCACCATTGAATAAACACACATAAGCATGGGCTAATGGCTTCCATATAATTAGAACATGGTTTAGAAACATATATAACACATTAAAGCATACCACAGAAATAGGAGCAGAATTGTCAACTTCAGAAATTTTCAGAAATAAATTTATAATTAGGTCCGAAAATGCAAATAAATTCCAGAAAAATGTAAAAACATTTCCAACATGTTTGTATACCTAAGATATATGTGTCTCTCCCTTTATTTGGTAAAATTAGCATGATTTGCAAATTTTTTGACCCAAGTCAAGATTTTTAGAAAAATAGGAACCTATAGGGTCATATTTGGCTATAATCATCAAAATCACACTTTAAGCATTCATGCATGTCCAAATAGGCTAGGTACACATGTCTCCCCCTTTCAAAAACAATTTATGCATATTTTTCTACTTTAGCACTTATATGCATATATAACCAATACATAACATGTTTATATCAACACAAAGATATACACAAAGATATTCAAAAAAAAAAATTCTCATATATAGATATGCTCTCAAACAAAGTTAATACATATACAAGAATATGTAAGAAGAGTACTATAGGTATAACTATTTAACCTCAAACTTTTGGCCTTGAATCATCATGTTTATCCGTTGAGCTCCACATCAAGGCTCCTACATCAAAAGCTAGGCTTTGTTCTTCGGTACCCAAGTTACCTTGGGTCCGGTAGTATTAGCAACATAAGACTTGGGTATCCATATAAGTTTTTCACTAACTTTCTTGTAGGGACATCCATGAGCAATATGACCTAACCTATTACAATAATGACAAGTAATAGGCTTGTTGCCATAACTATGAGCTTGTTTATAAACATGACTAATTCTATGCTTTGGCATAAACATTTGAGATGTGAGCATAGGATTAACATGTTTCTTGACAATTGATATTTTGTCAAGTGTGGCGCTTAATTCAACATTATAATTCTTTAAGGCCATGCACTCACTTGTCAAAAGCTCATTAGCCTTGACCACTTGGTCATACTTGAGTTGCAAAATAGATAATTCATTTTCAAATTTATATGCATCTTCAAGTTTGGCATTTAGGTCCTTTATTTCTTTAGTCATGCACTCTTTTTGTTCGAGCATGCCTACCACTTTAACATTTAAATCATCATTTTCGGTGGAAAGTTTGGATATGCTTTTCTTATTTTTCCTATGGAGTGCATTTAAACTAGTGTATTTTTCCATTAACTTTTCAAAGGCATTTTGCAAACTAAAGTCACATGAAGAGCTAGAGGAAGAGGATACCTCATTGTCGTTATCTCCGGTAGCCATAAATGCAAAGTGTGCTTCCTTCTTATCATCCTCACTTGAGGGACTTGAAGAAGCATCTTCGTCACTCCAAGTTGCCATCATTGCCGCCTTCTTCTTTTTCTTATCTTTCTTGTACTTGGGGCAATCAGTTTGGATGTGGCCCGGCTTCTTGCACCCATAACAAATAATTTCATCTTCTTCACTTGAGGTGCTTTTCTTTGCATACTTCTTCTTATTCTTCTTGCTCTTCTCCACACTTAGAAATTTCTTGAACTTACGGGAGAGCATCGCTACATCTTTCTCACTATCATCTTCACTTGTAGAGCATCTATGTTTTGCTTTAAGTGCCATGCTTTTGACTTTTGGTGCTTCATCCTTCAACTCTATTTCCTTTTTCATTAATTTGCTCACCAAAATGTCCAAAGTGAACTCAAAAGTTCTCTTCCCTCTTCGATGGCATCTATTCTTTGAAGTGTAAGGAAGGGATCACCGACTTCATAAACTTCTTCACAAAGCCTCCATGGATTGTGAAGGTCTTTCCCAAGCTTCTTCAAAGGGTGTATGATTTTCCAAGAATCTTCTATGCATTTCATCTATTTGTCTCCCCTTTGAGCATCTTGAACTTCTCGAAGCTATCCATGAGTATGCTAAAACCCTTGATTCCTTTAGCTCCGAAGTTCCTTCATAATTTAACTTTCTAAACGATCGCATATCTCTTTAGCGTTTTTCATACACAGAAATTCGGTTTTAAATTCCTCATTCATTTAAAGCGCTATATAATAAGTTTCATAACTTTACATTTAGTCAAAATTTTCTAGTTTTGCTATATCTAAGTCTCTTCGTCTTTGGGGATCGTTTTCACCATCCCCTCCTTAGTAGGATAGTTGAAGCCTTTAGATATAATCCTCCATAGCATGATGTCTTGGGATTGTATAAAGACTTTCATTTTTATTTTCCAAATCCCATAGTTCTTTCCATCAAGATATGGAGGTCGAGTGAATGAGCGGCCTTCAACTACTCTACTCCCCTCTATATGTGTCATTAGATATATATACGGAATATGTATCTAAATCTTCGGATCTTAACTCTTAAACGTTAAGTCTTACGAATCAAGAAGCCCAAGCTCTGATACCAATTGTTTGGGTCCGAAATAGGGGTAAATGGTAATTATTTAAAAATTAGAGCTGAATTTTAAGTTGATTTATCAATCTAGCAAGTTTTTAGCCTCTTTAGAAAAATAAGCAAACTAAGCATGCAAGATTAGATATATCAATTTGATTCTAAGCATGCAATCTAGTGAATAAAATAATGTAAAGCAAGAGGAAAAAAAAACGACACCGAATTTATAGCGGTTCGGCAAAACCCGCCTACGTCCACTCTCTTGCCTCCTCGAGGTCTCTAATCCACTAGAGGATAATCTTGCAGGTGACTATCAAACCGTACACCTCGCTTTTAGCGGCTAAGCGGTAACCCGTCTCCCTTGGATTTTGCGGGCTCACCTGAGTAACCGTAATCTCCCTAGGTTTTAGAGGATTTTCCAAGCAACCCGTTTCTCTCGGTTTTGTGGCTCACCAAGCAACCTTAACAATCTTCTTACAAAGAAAATAAAACCCAAATTACAACCTCTCTACAAGATCACTCAATGATAGGCAAGAGGTCTAGGGTTAGATTTATGGATTTGTAAGTTTAAGCTCAAATCTATATTCCAAGGGGGTGTTGGCTGAACCTCTATAGGAGGTAGGACAATATTTTGGCAAATGCAAGGATTGGTTGTGGCCGAAATAATTCATCCCTTATTTATAATTTTCGCTTCCAACGGCTATAAACGGCTATTTCTGCGAATTTCTGGTCGACCGGATCAGTATTTCGGTCAATCGCAAATATCAGTTTGTGCGTTTCAGAAAAGCCGTCAGAATGACTGGTCGACCGGAAAATTCTGCGGTCGACCGGAAATTCTCTCGGTTTTCTATTGAATTTTAAGATTAATGAACTTTTGATTCGTCTCTAAATCACACCAAACTTTAAGCTAGCTCTAAATTTATATATCTAGCACTAGAGAATACAAAACGCACTCATAAAAATATAAATACATTAATTTTTCTAAAACTTCGGTTCGGCTACGTCTTCGTAAAAAGTCATTTTTGTGCCACCGATGCATTTGCAATACTTTATTTATCTTCTCTAGGCTTGTTAAGCTCCTCCAAGTTTGTTCCTTTGAGTGGTGAAGCTCATAGATGTGATTTTCTCATTTCGGTCCTTTTCGGTATGTTGAGTTAGACACCTAAATCATTAAATCTTAAACCAACTTATTAGCACATTTTTACTAATTATTTTGTTATCATCAAAATCATATTAGGGCCAATAATATATATATATATATATATATATATATCAAAATCATATTAGGGCCAACAATATATATATATATATATATATATAGAGATGCTAATCTCCACTCGACAGGAGCTCGGCTCGCTCCTGTCGACTCAGCAGCCGTCGCGATCGCGACGATCTGACGGCTGAGATCACGCGCGTGTTTTGTAAGAGCTCGGTTCGATTTCAGCCGTCGGATCACCTCGGCGATCCGACGGCCGACATCACGCGCGTGTTTTTGAAGAGCTCGGGTCAGATTTCAGCCGTCGGATCGCCGCGATCCAAGGCTACGAACTCGACAGGAGCGGGCGAGCTCCTGTCGAGTGGAGGAGATTAGTCATATTTATATATATATATATAATATATATATATATATATATATATAATATATATATATATATAATATATATTGAGGACAGTGGGAAAGACACTTTTAGTGACAAATATATTTTCACTTTTTTTAAAAAAAAAAAACAAGCAAGGAAGTGATGTTCTCTTTTTCAATTTTTACTTTCACTTCACTTTTTCATTTTAATTCAAGTAAGCAGGCCTAAATGTACTCTAATCGCGGGCACAAGCATGTGGTGTTACGGCTGATGGAGATTATTCGGTTCAGCAAGCACGCTCTACAGGGCTAATGCCGTAGATAAGACCAACGTCAGATCCATTTTACAACAGAAGTTGAGTGATATTTTTGTAAATTCAAGCAATCAATGTCTTAGCCTGTACAAGCAGTTAGAAGTTAGTTGAATAACAGAATTCTGTTGTTAGACGGGCCAAACAATAAAGGCAGACTTACTGTTCAGCCTTCTATTTGTTTGTTTCTTACTGATCAGTCTTTCTCAAAAGATTTTTACTGTTCAGCCTTCCAAATACTATTTTGGACTTTTTTGGATAAAAATATTCTTATACGCATTAACACTCCGAAGCCCCAAAAATCTATTTACAATTATTTTTTGAAAAAAATTCAACATGAAAATTATAAATCTCATCATGATCTACAATTTTTATTTTTTTAGTTTTTCCAAAAAATACTTTTAAATAATTATTTTTGAAAATTTTCTATTTCAGCAGGTTAGATGGTCGACCGTTAACATTTCGGAGCCCCGAAATATCTATTTAAAAGTGTTATTTGGAAAAACTCAAAATATTAAAGTTGTAGATATCATCTAGATCTAAAAGTTTCATGTTTAAATTTTTTTTCAAAAAAAAAAAATTTCTAAACAGGTTTTTAGGGGCTCCGAAATGATTATTATAAATAATGATATTTTCGTCAGAACAGAAAATGCAGAGGGGCTGATCAGCAAAGTGAAACGTCTTGGGAGGGTGCGTTGAGAAATGAAAATGGAGGGTCTGATCCGTGATGTCAGAAATATTGGGAGGGCTGATATGTAGATTTTTCAACAATGAAAAATAGTATTTGGAAGGGGCTAAACGGTAAGAATCTTTTGAGAGGGACTGATCAGTAAGAAATGAACATATAGGAGGGTTGAACACTAGGTCTCCTTTTATTTCTGACATCATGGATCAGCCCTCCAATGTTTCATTGCTCAACGCGCCCCCTTTCTAAGAAGTTCCACTTTGCTGATCAACCCTCTGTATTTTATGTTTTGACGAAAATGTCTTTATTTATATATTATCATTTCGAAGCTCCTAAAAATTTATTTAGAAATATTTTTTAAAACAAATTTGGAAAAAAATTTGAACTTGTTTAGAAGTATTTTTTAAGCTCAGAGAACCCATTGTATTCATGCCATATATTTTAAAAAATCAATAAAATACTATATCTGGAGTTTCCCCTCCAAGTCTCTACCAGATTATCATCCTCCAGCCCTTAGGTGATCACCATTGACCTCAATTTTTCTGGTTGCTCTCACTTCAATTGGAGTTTTTCTGAAGGCCTCCAGAACGGAGGCGTTACAGATGAAGCTTGAGCAAATGAAGGTTATGAAGAACGAGGCCGGACATAAATGGCAAGTAGGACCACTCGAGGAAGGACAACGGTCGCTACAGACTTGGTAGATAGATGTGCTGGAGGAAGAAGAACAAATACAATGGGTAGGACATGTTCGGCAAAAACCCTAATTTCAACTCAAACCAGCGAGTGAAGCTATTTTGCGCTGGCCATTGTTATTAGTTCGGTTTCCGATTTTAATCGAAACTATTAGAGTCCAATCCGAACTAAAAACACGTCATCCGATTTTCCTTCAACAGAAAACGAATCTGAACCCAAAATAACACATTTTGTATTTGATTCGGTTCAATTTTCGGGTTAAACAGAACTATTCTTTGCTCTAGCTTTGCTGATCTTACGGCTTTTGTTATTCAAAGAGAATAATGTAGCAGTTAGGAAGCACGAATACACAGTGACGGACCCAGAAATTTTATGCAGGGGTGTCAAAATCTAACATAATATATGTAGATATTTATAAGAAAAAAAAATTCACAAGCTAGACAAATACGTCACAAGTAAAAAAAAAAAAAATAACTACTTAATTTTATAACAATAAATAGTATAATTTTAATAACCAAAACTTACTCAAAATATGACGAAATTTATAATTAATTTTTTAAAAAAGAAAAAAAAAATTATAATAAGTAAGTTATATTATGATTTGCACCATATGCTATGGTTTGCATTTTCTTTTTCTTCTTTAGCTTTTTTTTTTGTTTTAAATATCAAAATAATTAGTTTGAAGAATTTTTTTGAAAAAAACTAAAATATAAAAATTTAAGGATTTAATGAAAATTTATAATTTTTATTTTTTAAAAGTTTTACCAAAAATATATTTCTAAATAGGTGTTTCGAGACTTAAAAAAAATTATCCAAAGAAAAAATCAAAAAACATAGACCATGTGATGCGGGATTCGAACCCGCGTCTTGAGGTAAAATATCCACCTCCCCACCGCTTCGACAACGGCAGAATCTGATTAATATGCTTCTATTATTTATTTATGTGTTTTCTATAGTATTATATATTTATTACTATGGAAAGCAGGGGTGTCGCTTGACACCCCTGCTAATAAGCTGGGTCCGTCCCTGCGAATACAATGAAGTTTTTCTCTCTTTTTTTTTTTTTTGGGTATAGTGTCCGTACGGGAAACGCTCCGGACACATGCCAGGCACGTGAACATGTGTTTTAAAACAAAAATTAAGAAAATTCTAAACACGTATATCAGACACACAAAATAAAAGCATCCAATACACGTGTCTGTATATATGTTTTCTTTTTAAAAAAATGATTTAGAAGAAAAATACTATTTATTACAATCGCTATATTTGAATGGAAATATTGCATTTTTTGTTATAATTATTGGTATAATTAGACTGTTGTTGTTTAAATTTATCTCAATTACGTAAAATATTCATATTATATGGACTTTTTTTTAATATTCTTGTATTTTTAAATATTTAAGTACTTAATATAGAATATTTTTTATTATCGTATCCGAACCGTACCTATAACTTTTTCTTTTTTGTAAATTGCCTTGTCCCATTTCGTGTCGTGTCATCTTATCATTGTCCGTACTTTCTAGTTTAGTAGCCCTTGATTTGAAAGCATGGGTAAATTTAATTGAAATTAAAAAAAAAAGCCTAATATGGTATATGTGATTCAGATAATCATTCTTCATAGACCTCTAACGGCCATCATGGCCATCAACAGTACTTCAAATGACATGCATCTCGATGAATGCTGATGCTCTTGAGGGTCACTGAAGCATAGTATCGCTCTATACGATATGATAAAAACTCCAACTATTGTCTTGCAACTTGTTTCAAATCTAGACGGCTAGGAAACATTGACACATCCCGTGCAATGTCCGACATGGACCCGCCACACAGTTGGATATGTGTCAGACATGCCAAAAAATGTCCAAAAATTAAAAGTAAAAAAAAAAAAAAAAAATCGGACACCCGTGTTGAACACGCTAGATAGGAGTGTCCGACACGCGTGTCTGGATTTTATTTTTATTTTAATTTTTTTAAAGAAAAAACTTATTTTTATTTTTTTAGAGAAATAAAGTATTACATAATACTGGCAGTATATAGTAATAAGTAATAATACAGTTATGTACTCAAATATTAAATCTTTCATATTTTTATTGATAAAATTAGACTATTGTTGTATAAATTTGTCTAAATGATGTATAATAGCATGATTTGTTATTCAATGTTATATTTTTAAATGTTCAAATATTCAATATAAATTAAATTTTATTATCGTATTCGAAGCATTACTGTGTTCTACTTTTTTAACTGCCCTGTCCCGTGGTTGTGACGTGTCGTATTCTCATATCCATATCCGTATCAGTGCTTTCCAAATTGGACGGAGCGGGGTTGGGTTAGATCAGCCACCTCAATCATCTGATACATCAAAATTACACAAAAGTATGTTACAACCACCTTCAATATTCTTCCAACGGTGATCTCGATTTTAGCACCTTTTAGCAACTTCTTACCCAGTTGCTGATCTAGAAATTTTACACAGAGATATCGAAATACAATACAAGGAAAAAGAAAGTTGGTTATATGTAATGATGACAACTTCACAAAAAAAAAAAGTCGATTACAGATAACAATGTCACAAGTAATAAAAAAATAAACTCGATTAAAATCACAATTGGCCTCGTGGAGTTTTCATATTTTGAAACCGATCTATAATAGTATCATTGATTATACTCTCAAACATATCATCATCTATATAAGCGAGTAAGTTGTCCATTAAAAACTGACTAGACATTCGGTTTCGTAAATTATTTTTATGTACTTCATTGCAGAGAAAACTCTTTTAATAATTGCAGTGGCGGCTGAAAAAATTAGTGCTGATTTCACAAACAAATAGACAAGTGACCATGTAATATATTTCTTTGTTTCAACTAATTTTTTTGAAAGATCACCAAGGTTCTTCAAGTTTGAAACCTCTCATCATTGTGCCTCATGTATAAAGTTATCCGAGTTGAAAATCAAGATCGTTAAGCTTGCTTGAATCGAAATCATATGGATAATTTACATCCAATCTCGCAGTCTCTCATTATCATAGTTTGCAAAGAAATTGACGGAATTCATACTAGTCACACAAAAAAGTAATTCAGTGTTAACCTTATTAAAACGACTATAATTTCTTCAGTTGCTTATCAACAATTGCATAAAAAATTTCAACATAAAAGTAATGGGAATATGTATATGCAGATTTTCTACGCTTGGACTTTACTCTGATAACATGCATCTCATCCACGTTAGGGACCATAATATCATTCTCATGACAATACTAACTTGGAAACATGCCACAATCCTTAATTATACTCCCTCCAGGGCTGTAAACGAATCGAGTTGCTCATGAGCAGTTCGAACTTGACTCGCTAAAAGCTCGACTCGAACTCGGTTTAAACGAGCAGGGTGATACTCGCGCTCGGCTCGAAAGCCTGTAAGCTCGAAAAATAGGCTCGATAAGTTCATCGTGAGAATATTTTGTTCAACATTATATTAATTTTTAGCATCCAAATAAATAGTTAAAAATATATAATAACAAAAATTAGTATAAATAACATAATTTAAATATTTTAATGGATAAACAAAATAATATTTATGTAAGAGCAAAAAATAAATAACAGTATATATTCATAATTTGACAATTATTAGACTCGATTAAGCTTGAAATCGGCTCGAGCCGAAATCGACTCGAATTCGAACTCAAAATTTTTCAAACAAGTCGAGCTGAGCAAAACACTAGTCTAACTCTACTCCAACTCTAAACCATTCCTAAGCAATTCTTGCAATCATTTCAAGCCAAATTGAATTATGCTCAGAGTAAATAATAAGAAGAGGCAATAAATTCGACCAATAAAACAAAACAAAAAAAGAAGAGGCAATAAAAAGCGTGCTCTATCGGAACGGGGCTAGAGATTCTGGCGGCATCAAGAACCAAAAAAATGCCATGTTGATAGCCCCAATGGATGTTGATTCTAATAACCACAAGCCCGTAAAATTACCATACAAAGTAAAATCCATCTATAGTATTTTTTTTTTTCTTCAAAATTTACATATAAGAAAAATATTTTACTATATCTGCAAATTCATAGCATGAAGTTTTAAAGAGAAGTAAAAATATTAGGAAGTACTGACACAGACACGGATACGAAAATATAATACGGTACGAACACGGAACAAGACAATTTTCAAAAAAATAGGATATATATACGGTTCGGATACGACAATAAAAAAAAATAAAATAATTAAAAAATAATTTATATTAAATATTTAAATTTTTAAAAATATAATAATATCAAAAAATAAAACCATGTATAATAATAAATTTTACGTTTTTTAGACAAATTTAAATAACAAAAGTTAAAATTTATCAAAAAAATTAAAATATTTAAATAGATAATTATATTACTACCAGTATTATATAGAATTTTATTTTTTAAAAAAATAAAATTTTTAAGAAAAATAAAAATAAAAATCTAAACACGTATATCTACGACATATCTGTCATATCCACAACATATTTGATCGGACACAAAACAAAATTTTGACTAGAAGCAGATATATTATATCATAAGACGTCCAAAATCGTGATTACAAAAATATAATTTATACTATTTTAGACCTTAACACACAGTAAAATATAATTTTACTCTTCAGAGCTTTTTTAGTAAAACATATCTCAAAAGAGATGCTCATACCCATAAATCCACTAAATAAACTATTCTTAGGTAATCGACACCTCAACAAGAGTTAAATTGGATCTGATATCCAATAAAAGTTTTGTTTTTGTGTTAAATTTTTTTGGGATCAGATTGGTAGAGATTAGAACGCCCATATGTCGTAACACAGGCAGGGGCGGACGCCCATCTCGCATTCTTAATTGCGAGTTTTTACCGCTCATCATCTCCCGTTTACTGCCTGAAGGATCATACTTTTCATCCGCCCCCAACCTTCTCTTTTATACTCGCCGCTCAGCCCCACCTCCTCTTCGCCTCCTTATCTGGGACTAAAACCCCAATCACCTAAAACACGGTCAACATAAATATAATGGGGATTTTGCTAAGTCAGACTCGTGATCACTTATTTGCATGTTTTGGCTCTTTACTTTAAGCGTTGTTTGCATAATCAAACATCTAAATCGTCTAATTTTACTCTTAAGTCTAAATAACTGTTAAATTATCAATTAGGTGTTTTAAAATATTCTTACGTGTTTTAAGGCATTTTAAACTTTCAGCAGGATACTCAAATAGTTTAAATTCTAATGTCTTTCAACTTTCAAAGTATTATAATGGCTTAATTAAATAAAAATATTTAAAAGTCCGACTTTGCAGATAAGTTAGTATTATGCTGGAGTTTTTCAAATATGCAAATATGACCTAATTTCTAAGAAAATTCTGTATATAAATATCCCCTCGAAAGTTTGATCTGGAGATTAATGAAGCTTCTCTAACCTTATGTGTCCACAATCGAAGGTTTGATCAGGAAATTAATGGAGCTTCTCCATATCTGATATCTCTATGTCTCCACAACATAATTCAAGTGGTGGCGTCAATATAAGCGATTGTGGAGACATGAGGCATAAAGAAGCTCCATTAATCTCCTGATCATCCCTTTGAGGCAAGCGGAGCCTCAACTAACTGGGAGAAAGGGAGAGAATGTCACGGAATAAATAATGTGATGGTGATTCTCTGTAAATAAGATAGAATATAAGTCTGATTTGGATGTTTGTTAATCAGTTAGTAATTGGACTGTTTTGTTGATGTTTCTGTTAACAATAAGGCCTATAAACTTTGTAATTGAGGTATGGAATAATATGAATAAACTCTCTCTTCTTGTCTCTGGTTATTCTGTGTCTTCTTCTTCCTCCCGTCTTCTCTAATTCTTCTCTTCTTCGACTTCTTCTTCTCTAAGTCTTCCTTCACCTTCAAAATTCTATCTTCTATCACCGTCGCTGGCAACCTCACGCATCAAGTGCGTAACAGAAAAAAAAAAAAAAAAAAAAAAAAAAAAGAAAAAGAAAAAAGAGAAGTAGAATAATAGAGAAAAATGAGAGAAAATTAATTTGGAAAGGAAAGTGAGGGAAAGAAAAGGTAGAGAAAAAAAAAGGAGAGAAAAAGGGAGCTGGTATAATTTTGATAAGATTAAGAGACATTAATGCACCAAATTAAATTAAATTAAGAAGATATATTTTGACAATTAGTGATTGTGAGGGGCATATATATGTAACATGTCCAATCCAGGGTTTAACGTGCCGGGCGGCACGCGCGGTGCCGTCTGGCACGTGCCAGAGCTGTCAGAGCTCGACACCGGCACCTCTCTCTCTCTCTCTCTCTCTCTCTCTCTCTCTCTCTCTCTTTGAGTATTTTTTTTAATGTCGTCTTCCTCGCGATTGTTTAACGTCGTCTTCCTCGCTCTCGCGAGGAAGACGACGTCGCCCGCGTGCGGTCTTTTCTTTTCGCTAGGCGCGCGACTGGCACTTGCCGGTCGCACGCCTGCGCGTCCTTTTTTTTTTTCGCCAGTCGCGCGCCCGCGAGTCAAACACGCGGGGGCGTGCTGCTACACGCCTGCGCGTGTTTTGTTTTGTTTTTCTTTTTTTTTTTTAATTTTATTTTTTAAACATAATAACATTTAAAAAAATAAAAAAAATTATTATAGCAAGTTCAGCACATTCCGAATCTAAAATTTATTGAAATTTAGTACGAAATTTTCTACTTTTGATATATAATTAAGTTTATATATTTTATTTAGTACTTTTATTTTATTAATATTTGTTATAATAGTTAATAATTTTAATATTTAAATATAATAAATTATACGGATCGGCACGTTCGGCACGTGCCGAGTTTTGAATTTACCGATACTCATATTCGGCACGGTACGAAAAACCTTGGTCCAATCCGTAACTATGAAGTATTTCTAAAAAGAACATAGGCATATATATGTGGGGGCATGTAGGGGTCATATATATGTAACATGTCCAATCTATCGCTACTAGTGAAAACATCACCAGCGATGCGTGTAAAAAAAAAAAATTATTTAATTTTTTTTTTAAAATTAAAAAAAATATTTCAAATATTTAATTATTTAAAAATAAAATATTTAAAAAAATTAATATATTATATATATACAGTTATTTATTATATATATATATAGCGCAAGCAGGGGCGTGTACTGTAGCAGTCCCGTCACTCTTGCCTTAATATAGATAGATGAGGTATTTCTAAAATGAACACAGGCTCAGATGCAACAATGGGCTGCAACAGCGGCGAGATTGTCGTCGTTGCTATGCGGCTATGCCGCTGCCAGCTCCATCGTTGTTCATGCGGGCAAGCAGCTGCACGCACAAGCGCTCGTTCTTAGCGTACTTCTTGATGTTACTTTTGAGACTGACATAATTTTAATGTACCCTAAATCTTTAGATTTCTATAGTGCTCGCAACATGTTCGAGTGCATTCTTGGAACGTGTTATTCTCCGCCTAGACACAATATTCCCGCTATGAAGATGCGCTTGCTCTTCTAGGCCTTCTCATGAAGTCAGATTTTGTCCCAAATCACTTCACGTCGCCGTCGATTTTCGAAGCTTGTGGGCTAGTACTGTTTTCTGGGAAGACAATTACATTCTTTTTCGGTGAAGTCAGGGGTTCAGGTGCATATTATTGTGGGTAGTGTAATTGTTGACATGTATGTGAAGTTCGGCTACTTGGAAGACTCAATACACTATTTGAGATAATGCCTGAGAGAGATTTTGCTGTTTTTAACAGTTTGATTACTTGATTTGCACGGTCTAGTCTTGCAGAAAAATCTTTAAACTTTTCAGCAAATTGCAATGGAAGAGCTAAATGGCATAGTCTACATGTATTCTAAATGTGGCTGCTTGAATGATTATGAGAGAGTTGTTGAAGGTATAAACAATCATAATCTTGTCACTTGGTCTACGACGCATTGGATACGTTTAATAGTGATATTACAAAGCTATAATCCCAACTCATTCAGGACTTATTGCTGAAGACAAGTGCCATTCGATATTATGAGTAAAGTTTATAGAGTTGTTGGCGTTTCCAATTCTCATAATTTTGAATTTTTGGTTATCTGGTTCCATACTGAATATCTTATGTACAACAATGTACGAATCTATGGATGAACAAAGGATATGTTTTGCTGCCTTATTGGTTATTACCGTAGCATATGCTTGAAAACTTATAGCAATTCTAAACAATTTAACTACGGAGGTGTTGAGAAGCACTTCCATGCACCATAAAGTTCTCAGTGATCAATGCTAGAGAGCGGATGGACCACATGAGTATGAGTAACAACACCCTGTGATTCTAAATGTTGAATATCTATTAGAGGCTGGTGTCAAGCGAACCATTTGCAGCAATATGGCTAGTTCAACCAGGAAAACTTGAGGAAAACAAAGTTAACATTCACTTTTGTTGAGCTATTCTTGAGGTATGACCTATTGTAATCCCTTGCTTCTGAATATTTATTGCGACTTACAAGTTAGAAAGCGACACTAGTGTCCTGTAGCTGAGACTAAGTAATACGGATGGGCTTACCTCTCTAGGATGAATCAAGTGCTAACTTGATGGCAGAAGGCTGCGCTGTTGACATCAAAATCTTCCTTCCATTTCTTTCATTAATGAATATTTGAACGAATCCTCTAGTTATTGAGGTGTCATTGTGTAATTATTGTCTTACTCATTGACGCTTTTTATATAAGCCAAGACTTTCTTATGAACATTTGAACAGGTTGGTGAATTCTTTTACACGTCCGATGGCCTTATCTTTCTTTAGAACACACATGTGCATCGTATTGTTAGCAAGTGATTGGGCTTAAAAGTAACAAATCAAGTAATTATTGACATTAATGACAATGAATCAGGAAGTGGTACATAAAGCGATCGTATTCACATGGATACGGGCTACATTACATCTTGAATAGTATAACTTTCATGTAAGTAACCCTTATTAGACAAACTATGTAGCACATTCTTAATCAATAATATCGCACATTTTCAAGGTCCTTGCTTACTTTAGGCACCATGGGGATGGTAGTGTTGGTGATTATTATTGTTGTAGTTGGAGCCCGGAGGCTCACCAATCAAATCCTCTTTCTTGACATGATCCAGGATTTCTGTATCCTCGTCTACAGATAAAACAACCGCCTGCGGGCCAGACGGACCCGGGACGACAGCCTCATGGACGTGCACATGCTCCTGGACGGCGACATTCTCACACTCCACGGTCTTCTTCTTTGGCTTCTTCATGCAGAAGAGAGCTGCAGCAAGGAAGGCGAGGAAGCAAAGTCCACCAACCGAGGCACACGCTGTAATAACAACTGTACGATGATGGTGGTGGTGATGGTGGGGCCCATGCGGTGATGGTGCTAAGGATGTTGGAGGATAGACAGGTGGATAGTACTGTGGTGGTGTAGATGGAGGAAAGATGGGAGGGTAGGAGTAAGGAGTAGGCGCCAGACCTGTGGGTACTGACGCTGCCGGGTACAGTAATATGTTTTTGTCAGGCCCGCTCCGCCTCGTAATGAGTTATATTATTGTTGGGGGAGACGGAGTTTTTGGTGATGGTGTTGGTGATGATGGCTTAGAATAAGTTGGTGGAGTTGTATACGGTGGTGGCGGCGGCGGCAATGGAGGTGATGGGGGTGGTGGTGAGTAGTATGGAAGACCAGTAACAGTGAACGGTGGTGGTGGTGGTGGTGAATAGTATGGATAGGCCATGGTATAGTATAGCTAGGCTATGCAAAATGGAGGGCAGATGGGTTGCCATAGGCGTTGTTGGGAGGGCTATATAGCACCATTGGATTAGCAGGTTACTTACAAAAATTAGCTTTTTTCTTGGATGACTTCAATAATAATGTGGTCTTTTGTAACTTGCTTAAAACCAAGTATCAGCACATGCTTGTTCATACACTAACGTACTGCACCAGATAATGACATGTTAGATATAGAATGAGAAGCATCAGGTCATGGTATTTCTAATTCTATAGAGCTAAAGAAAATAAATACATAGTGCGTGCAAAACATGTTTTATTGAAGTTTCGCAAAGCTAGCTACAAATGTGAAATACCAAATGGCATTCTATATTTATCAACTTCATTTTCTAAATTACTAGAAAATTTTGTATGAAATCATTATTCATACAAACAAAGCAGTAAGGATTATTACCAAAAACCTATATATTTAATATTTCATAAATACCAAATGAGCCCTTTTAATATTTTATTCTTTCCTTTTGGCATCTAGGCATTACCGGTTGTTAGTTTTTTTTTTTTATTTTTTTTTTTTCAGAGATTATTGTCGTGAAATGTGTAATGCAAGTGCACACCTCCGTGGGGACCTCAAACTCACAGAAAACCTCCACGTACAACTCCGACCAATGCCCTAGAATCTAAACACATGCACTTCACGAACCAGAGCTTCTATCACAGAGTATAAAAATTTTTTCTTTAGATACCGATTCTTGGTATTAAACTGCAGAATTTTTCGAAGGCGGTACCAAACTGCTCCTGAAGCTAATGAGAAGTTACATAGCCGCCAAAGCAACCATGTGGCGGACAGATCTGTCTGGCACATGCAAGGTATTGTTTAATCTGACAGAACATTAGAATCTAAGTTAAACTCATATATGCAAGTCATTGTTTAATCATCAACTTTGTGTTACTATCAAACATTTTGTAATCGTAAACGTTATCCTAACAAGCATGACATCATATTTTGTCAAGCGTCATACCACATATCCTTACCAAATCAGCATTAAATTCAATTTTCAGTACTGCAAGGTCAGCTTCTGATGAAAAGTTTTTATACAAACATCAATGTTGAGTATTTAAGTGTTTGCAGATATAAGTGCCAGCAAGGTATGGTAGACCTGAATTCTGGAAATCCAATCCATATTAGAAACTTTGAATTGCAGCACAACGCAAACTTTGAATTGCATTGAAAAAAAAAATATATGCATGGTTTGTATATATTAGAAACTTGGAAATTACTGCAAAGTTTGTGCAGAACAACGCATTCATGCCCTTCGAGATCGGTTGATGAAGTGCAAAGTCGTCGAAACATAAGGTGCCTTAACGTTTTAATATGAATTTACAAGGTCTATTCTGCAATATATATATGTAAATTGGAATACAAAAGATTGCTTAGAAAATGCCTTATTAATTATATCTTCCTTGCACACAATGGCAAACCAACTGGGAATTAAAATCATTTCATTTTAAAGGTTAAAGAAATAAACTTGTATTCTGTAATAAGATAAAGAAGTCAGCTTCCCAATTATATCTTATTTCCTCGTAAGTAACTTAAGCCGAAAATAATTCATTGTTCAGGATATTTGAACAACAAACCAGGCCTATATGGGTGTAAGGCGGTACGAGGAGCCTCTTCAGAGACCGTAAAAAGTGAATTAGATTTACTGGATCCTCTTGTTCAGAGACTGTAAAAAATGAATTGGGTTATCGGACCATCCGACAGCCCTCTAAATGAATGAGCGTATGCGTTTAAAGTAAAAAAAAAATGTATGAGTGTATTATTTTTTTTAAAAAAATTTCAATATAAAAATTGTAGATTTTGATGAGATCTATAACTTTTACGTTGGAAGTTTTGTCAAAAAATATTTCTAAATAGGTGTTTTAGGTCTCAAAGTTTCACAGTTTGAAGCGGTTTCAAAACAGTTTTAAAATCCATTTCAAACTCGTTAAACTTTGAAGTTACAAAACACCTAATTATAAATATTTTTGAAAATATTTTAACATTAAAATTGTAGATTTTATCAAATTATAACTTGCATTTTGAAAGGCATTTCAAAAAATAATCACAAATATTTTTTTTTTTTTTAATTTTTCCATTGGTACAAATATATGGGATCAGCTCTCCTCTAAATGTTATGCATCGCTTGAAGTTTGATGGAGTACCCCTTTATTGAGGCTGAACGAGTACTCATTAATATGTACATAGCTCAGCATTTCAATGCTTAATTTCGCCTATGGGCCCAAGAAAAGAAAGCTAGGAACCATGAAATATCCAATACATATGTATATATATACACACACACACACTCTCTACATATCTTGCCAGACCCTATAACATAAATAAGTAATTATTTATTTTTACTATTTTTATAAAATAAATAATTACAAAATTAGAACCGAGTCGTCAGTTAAGTTGGTGGCCCGACTCTAGTGCATCGGCACCTAAAAAAAAGGCTTTGCCATGCTTGTAAAAACTTGCCAACTAAATGGAGGCCCACATTTAGATCCTCTTTCATAGGAGATGGTCAGCTAAACCGGCGACCTCGTAAGTGGTCCAATGAGATTGGCAATCCTAGTGCCTTCATCACCATTCCACTGTGGCATCATCTTTTAATCTTTCCTGTTGCTCCTCTCTAACCTAACTTTATCTCCTCAGCTCCACTTCGTCCCTCCACTTGATAACCTTTCTACCATAGCAACATGCCCAGAGACGGCAATTGAGCATGAGTCTGAGGCCATCCGCTCTGACCTAAAGCCAAAAAATCTGAATCTAATCAGAAAAAAAGTAATTCGAATCCGAATATGAATTTTAAAACCCGAACCCGAGTTGGATTCGGGTCGGATCCGGATGGCTTGAAACATGCCCCGAATCCAACCCGACACGATCCCACACAAATATAAGTAAAATATTTATAAAAAATATAAAGCATATATACTATATTATTTATGTATTTATATAAAAGTAAATTATATTTTTTGGTGATCAAAACTATTACATAGAGAACCTTATAGACCAAATATCCATACTACACTTAATCCATAGGTGATATGGGATAATTTTTCAACTCTCAACACTTAGTAGGCACCTATAGATTAAGTGTAGTATAGATATTTGGTCTCTATAAGGTCCTTCATGTAATAGCTTTGATCACCAAGAAATATATTCCAAATTTTATTAAAAAACCCAAACCGAATCTGAACCCTACTCGACACAAATAAATCTGATATGAACTTGAAAAAATATAATCCGAATTCGAATCCGAAATTTAAAACCCGAACCCGAATCTAGTCGGATTGGATTCGGATAACTTGAAACCCGACCCAACCCGACCCGTTGCCAATACATGCCATGTTTTGCTGAGATTCATCAAATTCAAGCTATTATTATCAAGATCTAGCAAATTTCAAGGACGCTTACCACCAAACCAATATATTACGGTTTTTTTTAGTACTTTCAAGTCGTATATTTAATGTATAATAATGTGGTTTAAACACAGATGGTAGATTTACCAAATATTAAGGATGAATTGTGATTTACTTTGGTAATTATGATATACTATATAATTTACGCATTAAATTTTTTTTTCTCTTAAATTAAGTGCAGATGTCGTGACATCAGACTATTTATTATACATATTATAACTTATTAGAAGTTTAAGTGGTATTTCACATGATTATCAAAAATTGTGATTATATCCCACAATGTACTGACACAATTGTACTTGTAAAGTTACGCAAAAGGTTTCATATTGGCACACCCTAATATGTGCTAAAAGTATTGCATGGAAATCTTGATGTTGTTGCCAAATGAACTATATCCTATTACATGTTGGTAACAATTGAGTACGAGAATAATATGAAAATCTAAATGGATTCTTCATATTAAGTGTGTCCAAGCTATTCTCCAATTTAGATGTACAAATATTCCACAACATCTCTTTAAATGGGGTTGCTGCGTATCAGCCCCGTTTTCCTAAATTTTATATATTAACATCTAGAATCGAAAAAATACGCTGAACTGACGACGCGCATGAGCTACCACGTCAGCGAGTGTTTCCGTTTTCAGGGACTAATATGTAAAGCTCTTGAAAAAGGAGGCTGATATGCAATAAGCCTTTTATTTATTGATTCAAGCACAGAACATCATCACAAGTCTCGCACTCAATAATATCCGCGCCATTTGACAATCGATTAGGTACCCGAGTCTCTCTGATCGAGGATTATGTAAATAACTATACGTATCCTTATATCATTGAACTCACAGAGGGATGATTCTCAGCTTTGAATTCAGAAGTTGAGTTAGCAAAGCTGCGAAAAGAAGTTAGAGAATGGGAACTGCAGCTTGCAGCTCAAGTTGAGTTGGAGCGGGTCGCCTCTCTTTGGTCGTCAGTTTAACTGGCCCTCACACGAAATGTTCATTGGTATTGTTAATAGAATCTCTTAATGGCAATAACACGACTTCGTTGAAACATATGAGAATAGCTTGGAAACTTCTCAAGACTTTCTTAAATGTTATTCTTAAACAAATATTAGTGGACGACGTACCCGCGATATTTGCCAAAAATAATTAGAAATAATTTTTTACTTTTATAATTAACAAAATTTATAAATTGCTAAGTTTATAATTAGAAAATATTTTTAATTATCTCAATAATAACGATATATTATAGATCATACCTCTTCTGAATAGATGGTAAAAAAAAATCTAAAAATAAAAAATCCACAAAATAAAATAAATCTAATATCAAATTATAGATGGGAGAATTGCTTAATATATCGTTAAATGGATGGAAATCACTAAGTCAAAATTTTAGAAGAATAATTCTAGGATTAGCAGATGCAAAGAGAGGGAAAGAGAGAACAAAAGCGCCAAGCACTCACTGGTTGAGGGAGAAAAAAAGTAATAAATTTTATAATTTTTTATTGAATATAAACCATATACATTTATAATAACTATTATATATAATTTAAAATACTTTAACTATTAAATAAAGGGATATAAAACACCATCGCGAAACTTCCTTTTGCTATATTAGCAGACGATGCACCCACGATGTGTGCGCTCAAAATAAGAACTGTAATAAAACTAAATGAATACAAAAATTATAGGTAACATTTTAAAAAGAAAAAATAATAAGACGGAAAGCTAAATTACCCTCCGACATGATGTGATCCACTGTATAGCCACTGAGGCAAGTTGAGCCCATCCAATTACATTTGAAGAAGAATATAAAAGGCAATTTTGGCGAATCGAGCCTCCCCTTAATTGGTTATTGGCACAAAAGAACAAAGATAATACTTTTCAAAGTCGAAGACAGCGATTAACAGATGAAGAGAGAGAGAGTGAGAGAAAGATAGAACAGCTGAAGAAAGTGAGTAAGATAGAACGAATGGATGAACAGAGAAACGGAGAGAGAGAGAGAAAGAGAGAGAATTGCTGCTGATGATTGAGGGCAGAAAAATATACAAGTTGGTTGTCAAATATTCTAATAATTAATAGTAAGAAATGGAGAATAATAGGGAAATATTCAGGTTAATTAGTAAATATTAATAAGATTACTAGTATGAGGAATAAGACACTATCAATTTCTCTATTGCGCTTTAGTATTATACTAGCAAATGTCCCATTCGCAATACGTGTGACAAAAGTAAGTAGACATTATTTTTTAAAATCTATAATTAGTAAATTTGGAACTTTATAATTTATAATTATAAAGTATTTTTAATTCTCTCAGTTGTATCGATGTATTATATATTATATTATTTTCTGATGATAATAAAATTAGAAAGACAAAAAAAAACAACTAATTTGAAAATCATAGAGATATTTAGGAGATAAAAAAAAAGGTTGTTTTATAACTTCTTACAAAATATAAGCCACAATATTTTTATAGTAACCATTATATATAATTTAAACTTATTTAACTATTAAATAATTAAATTAAGATATAAGACACCACCAAACTTTTTTCTTGCCCTTTAATATTATACTAGCAGATAATGCAGCCACGATATATATACCAAAAATAATTAGAAATTATTTTTTAAAATTTATAATTAGTATAATATTTTTTAATTTATAATTAGAAAATATTTTTAATTTTTCAAATATGTTAATCTATTACATATCATATTTTTTTCTAAGATTACATATCATATTTCTTTTTAGCGGAATAAAAAAATAGATCTTATAGAAATCTAAAAGTATAAATTTGCAAATAAAAATTAATCTAATCTGAAAATCGTCTAGAGGATATAGATGAGAGAAAAATAAACAGTTTATAACTTTCTATGCAATATTGGTAGACAATGAGGTTCAAGAGTTACCTTCTTCGGCTTAGTGCAATCACGAGCGAAGTGACCCTTCTTGTTGCAAGTTTAAGCACTTGATCTTGGCTAAAGCTTTCTTTCCACGTTTCCCATGTGGATATTTGAAGTTTTTGCCTTTCTTACCAGCTGGATTTTAGCCCTTATTAACGTGGGATTTCTTTCCCTTGCTAGTACCAGTTGTGGCTTCAGCAACCATCGCAGTCGCACCGGTCATCTTAATACGCTCCGCCTCAAGTTCAACGATGGCGTGACACCATCACAAAAGTCGTAATACCTTCCAATTATGAGTCAGAAGCCAACTTAAACTTGACTCCAAACAACATTACAAGGAAGTGAACGAATCACACTTTGAACCTGTTGTTCATCACTAAGATGTACCCCAGCTGCCTTTAATTGTCATATCAAGGCAGACATCGTCCTCAGATGTTCCATCATGGTGTGATTTTAGGGGGGTTTTTTTTTCAGCTTATATTGGTCAAACTTAAGGTTCAAAAGCCCTAAGTCTGGTGACCTGTAGTGCCACCAAAATGCAATTTAAGCCTGGTCCCAATACATTTCGCAGTTGGGAAGGTTCAAAATTCTCCTATCAGATTCATCATGCCATGCAGCTTAGCATAGTAAAGCGCGCACTACGATCCTTATTGAACCATGTCTTGTATGCTTCCATATCCCTACGGTGTTGGACCGTATTTCCTTCCTCAGGTGGTTCCATAGTGTTAGTTAATAAGTCGAGAACGTCTTTCCCATTCAGTAGATATTGAATTCTTTTCTATGCAAATGTCATAATTATCCCCATCTAGCTTTTCATTGCGAGTAAGCTCAACGATGGTGGCCTTGGTTGCCATATCACTCTACAATGTCATATTATGCACATGTCAAAATTAAGTGTATATTTTGTATCTATGTGATCTTATTGTAGAATTTTATTTTTTATCATATACGTTGTTCGAGGGTGTCACTTTACAGATCCACGATCATCACATTGCACATAATAAAGAAAAATAAATGAAATTCATAAAGATCATGTATCGCACATAAAATACATTATTTTATATGAAGTGCGATAAAATTGAGGACATGTGTAAGACTTATTCTTACAATCACAACAGTAAAAGAATACATCACATTTAATAAGAATCAAAGTTCTGATGAAATTGAACATGCAAACTTTGTTCTACAAAAGCATAAAAGTGATACAAATCCAACAAGTTCTTTTAACAGAAATAAACCTAATACAGCATACTAAGTCTGCATTAAAAACTACATTCTTAAAAAATTGTAAATATAGGAAAAAGGATTTCGCAGCATTCCATTTCTCCATCCTGATCTAGAGCGGTCTAGTATTTGAATTCTTTCAGTGAGAGAAACGGATCATCCACAGTTAAGAATTCAAGATAGCATACGTATTAAATGCATGATATGTTCTCTTCTAGTATGCGCAGGATTTCTAACATAATTCCACAATTGTTGTCTTAATTCAGCCCTCTGCCGAAAAGATCTGCTCATGTGTTGAGTACCTATCTCCCAAGAAATGAAGCAGTTAAGATGCATGCCGTATGCCGACATATCTCCTCATTTCTTCTAATATAGTTACTCAACACACCATTTTCCGTGTGGTCAAGGTGCGGCGCATCCTAACCATCTAGCACATGAAGAGAATACAAAGAATTATTAGATAATACATATACAAATGTACTGGCAAGTAGTTTCAACACATGCTCGTCTAAACATATCCACACGCTAGTCAAACAATTTTGGAGCAATTTAATGTTATGCATGAATTAGGAAAAAACAATATTTCGGTTATTATGCTAATTACCAAGTCAAAATCTTATTAGCATATAAAAAAATAATAATAAAACCGGCCTTTAGCCGTTTTAATCAGCGAATTAGGCTGGCTTTAATAACATTTCTGCGGCCCACAAAAAACGTCTTTAACTATTTTAAAAACAAATTGGGCCGCCGCGGAGCCCATTTAAGCACGGCCCAAAAAATGCTGCATTAAGTAAATATCAGTTGACTGATAACAGATCGAATTGGCGACGTTAACCCGAAAACTATTTAACGTTATAACTGAATTTTATAACGGATAAGATGAGATCCGATAACCGCTACCCGCGACGGTTATCATTTTCGCCCGCGAATCGCTCGCACGTCGCGTGACCGCTCGAGACGTGCGGCGTTGGCCGTCGTCTCTAGACGATGAGGAGGCGTTCTAGATGAAAGCAATATAGTTCTTGGTCGCCTTGATCAATTAGCCGCGGGTTAGACCCGAAATCGGAAAAACCGAATTCCGGCGGCGGCAGCGAGCCGCGCCGGCGACGGGGATGCACGACCAAATTGCTCTGATACCAATGAGGATCCTAGCTTGCTTGTATATAGAGATCGAAGTCTATCGGAATACCTCGATTCGGTGCGGAAACGGTGATCGTGTCGTGCTCACTCCCGTACTCCGGCGATCTCTCCGGCGGCGTGGGTGACTACCAGAGACACTCACTAGTTCACTCTCCAAGTTTCCAAAAATAGTGCGAATGCAATCGGTGGCCTCAATGAGTCTATACATATGTATTTATACATGTGTGGGCAGTTATAGAAACTACCTGGCAGTTACCGTAACTAACCCGCAGTTACCGAAACCGCAAATCCGTTGCCGAGCCCAATTGGATGCTTGCTTGACTCGGACTCGACTCGTGTCATGCCAACATATCATATATATTTTAACATCAATCATTACAACGCAATTAAGGAAACGCGCTGAATAATCAGGAAGCTTGATCTTATTTTACTGTATTCTGTTAGTTCTCTTTAGGATGAGTAAACCTGATTCGGTTTCTGGTGCTGCTTAAACCTCCAGCCTTAACCATACAAATGAGAGGATAAGTACTTTTTGGAAGCCTGCTGAAACTTAAAAACGCTTTGAAGATAGCTAAAGCTCTCTATCTGGCTGTGCATACGGTAGGTACCATATGAGCTGCTCCTCGAACGGTTGCGTCAATAGATTCCATATTCCGTTGTCCAGCCTCCTAATTTCTCAAAGAACAAGCACAAAAAAAACTAAATACTATTATTAACGCTAATACGCAGTCTTGTTTAGGGATAAGAAGAATAAATGTTTAGATTCATGGAGACTTGCTTGTAATATGGCATACTTCTTGTCATATTACGATGATGAACAAAGTTGAATGTAAGAAAAGTCGCCTTCTGGAGTTGATATTTTCTATTTTTTAAAATTTTTAGAGAAAATTTTTTAAAATTATGGCAGATATAGGTCTGTACAAAGAGCAATATTCCCACCTGCTGTCCATCACCAAACTTTAAAAAGTAATAATAAGTTTCTTCGGATCAGTCAACAAGAGTCACACAGCAATTGCGACTATGAACAAGCATGCAGTATGTTACCTCTTCCTCTCTTCAAAGTCCCCTTCATCTTCCATCAAAGATAATAGACCGGAGACAATTCATGCCTAGAAGTTCGACATGAAATTACCCCAGAAATCCAAATAACATCCAAACGCAGACCTTCGTATACCAATATAACATCTACATAGGTGTTTGGGGCTAAATTTCGGCACCATAGCAGCACTAATATATATATATATATATATATAAAGTCGTCCAGCGTATACCGGATCTGCTTTAGTTATGTTAACACATACTTTGCTGCTAACTTTGTTAGCAACAAATTTTTCATACCGTGCCATACTGAATTTCGGTAAATTTTAAACTTGAGACGTGCCATACCAACAGTGCTGATCCGTACTTTTTTATTTTAAATTATTTATAAAAAAAATCAACCCTACATTGGCTGCCTGCCCTAAGGCAGCATCTTTAACAGCTGCCCAGGGCAGTTGTATTTATTTATTTATTTTTAAAAAAGAAAAGCAGATTGAAGAGAGCACGCGATTAAAGGACAACAAAAGGCATGGAAGGAAAGAGAAAAAGAAAAGAAGGATAAGAGATAATGGGCTAATATCTGGCCTGCGGGAGGCAGCGTTAGAGCTTCTTCTTTTCCCTCTATTAGATAACTATTATGGAGAACTAGTTTTGAACCCGTACGATGCACAGTTGTTAGTCATCAATATAAATAATAATATTAAAAATTTATTATATTTTGATATATAAATTAATAATTATTTTTAGTAAAATATTATATTATATATTAATAATAATAATAATAATATAATATAACGGTTTTGATCAAATTTACACCCGTTTAATATTTATAAGACTATTTAAAAGCTTATTTTATTATAAATATATTAATCTTATATAAATTAATATTAATTTTTTTTAAATATTATATTATATTTATTACATGTAATTAGATAAAAAAATACCAAATTACATAGCTAAAAGTTTACGATTTGATCACCCTTATATATATTGTATAAATTAATATATAGATTATTAAAAATTTGATAATGAACCTTTAAATTCTTCATTTCAAATAAAAAATTTACGACTTGATCACCCATGTGTATATATTGTATATAATTATATAGATTATTAAAAATTTGATAATAACCTCTCAAATTCTTTTAAATTATTATCATTTATCTTTAATATATAAAATAAAATATTATAAATTAAACTTATTTTTTATATTTAATAAAATTATTTATTAATATCTTAAGTATGCATTGAATTCAAACTCTAATTAAATATGTGATTAATTATATATTTATTATATTTAAGTGACACATGTCACATGGTAAGATAATAGAGACGCCATATGGCATATTGTGAGTTACAAGAAGTGCCACATAGCACTCAACTATTTTGAACCGAATATATATATATATATATAGATTCTTCCATAAAATATTATAATATTAATAATTAATAAAATTAAAGAATAAAATAAAATAAATAGTAAATCAGATAAAGACTTTTCTATTTGATTAATCCTTAGGGAGATTTTCCTGTAAAATATTATAATATCAATAATCAATAAAATTCACGAATTCAGTGGAAATAGTGAATCGGAAATAGGTTTTACAACTGGATTTTTTCTTCTGGAGAATTCTCTGGCAGTACACTGAAATATTAATGTAAATACCCAAGAATTGTAAATTGGAAAGATGTTTCTTAATTCGATATATAATCTGGGAGGATTCTCCCGTAATATATTCAAATACTAATTCAAGATTTTATAACCAAATTAGAAATTGGCTTCTATACCCGATTAGCTTTTCAGGAGAATTCTTGTGCAATCGATTAAGTAACTAATCGAATCAAACAAATAGTAAATTAGACATAACAATTTTCGAACCATATTAAATTAGCATATAAAAGATAAGGTAATACATTCAGAGACGAAGTTAGGTGTGCCTAATACATACCTAACTAAACTGATGTAAACGAATCTAAATATTTAAAAAATCAGTAGGTTTTAAATTTTCTAATAAACATCTGGGTGACGACTCCTCTATCACTCGACACGCAATGATGAGGATGTCAACAATTGGCACATGTATAACCTTCGAACTGAATATCATTATTATTGATTCCTATATTATCTCTAACAAAAAGGATATTGCTGTGGAGAAGACAATACCATCATCAAAATCCTCAATGACTTCAGCATTTCTCTTCTGCATCTTCAGTATCTTCCTCATATTCCTCTTTAGCTTCTTCGGTGGACATTTAACGCTGAACATTGAAGTGGTAATTGAGGAGATAAAGTAGAGATAGTGGGCAGTTGCTATCTTCGGACATTATGGGCTCCAGAGTCCGCCCAATTTAGCCCAATAAAACTTGGGTCTGACCTTTACGTACGACCGCGCCGTTATAGATCCAGATCTCCGACGCACCTCCGAATTAATGCCAAAGCCGGAATAATGTCGAGGAGGCCTCCCCCGCCATCTCGCCGGCGCCGCCGTCTCCTTCTTCTCTCCGCCGCTGCGGCCGCTGTTCTTCTCCTATCATTCTCCTCCTCCAGCAGTACCACCAACATCACCGCCGCCACTCTCTCCGCCGCCTGTCGTGCAACTCGATTCCCTGAGCTCTGCTTCTCCACTCTCTCCTCCCAAGGGCAAATTCGTCATTCTCCGACACACCTCATCCGCGCCGCCATCTCCGCAGCGGAAAGACGGCTTCCAACCGCAATATCCGCTGCCGAATCCATCCTCTCAACCTCCTCCGCCGACCTCGACCGTGCAACTGCCTCTCGCAACTGCCTCTCCCACCTTGCTCTGTCATCTCACCGCCTCTCCAACGCCTCCTCCGCTGTTTTTTCTTCTCCCGCCGCCGCCCGGGCTTACTCCTCCGCTGCCTTGCTTTACGTCTACGACTGCTGGTCGGCGCTCAACTACGTCAACTACTCTGGCGACGTCGCTGCCGCCATGGAATTCCTAGCGTCTCTTTCACAGATCACCAGCAACGCGCTTTCGATGATCACCTCATTTCAAATCTCCGGCGACGATTTCTCCAGCTGGTCGCCGCCGAAAACAGAGCGCGACGGCTTCTGGCTACACACAGGCGGCGCCGCTAATTTCCACGGAGGCATTGTCAAAAACCTCCCTGTAAACGCCACCGTCCGCCGCCACAACTCGATCCAATCTGCCATCAACTCCGCTCCAGATTTCTCACTAGACCACTTCGTCATATACATCGAATCTGGCGTCTACAATGAAGTAATCAGGATCCCGTTTGAGAAAACCAACATCGTAATTATCGGCGACGGAATGGGGACAACTGTAATCACGTCCAATCTAAATGCGACTACGCGTGGATTCTCCACTTACAATACAGCCACCGTGGGAGTCGCCGGCGACGGGTTCATGGCGTCGAAAATCACATTTGAGAACGCCGCCGGTGAAGGAGCTCACCAGGCAGTGGCATTCATGTCGGATTCCGACCGATCCGTGCTAGAAAACGTAGAGATCAGAGGCCACCAAGACACACTCTACGCTCGATCTCTTCGCCAGCTATACCAATCATGCCACATCTCCGGCACCGTCGACTTCATATTCGGCAATGCCGCCGCCGTATTCGATAATTGCACCATTCTAATAGTCCCACGTCTCGGGTCACCGGAGAAGGGCGAGAAGAACGCGATCACAGCGCACGGCCGCACGGACCCCGCGCAGGCGACGGGGTTTGTAATCCGGAACTGCGTTGTGAATGGCACTGAAGAATACTTAATATTGTATAATAAAAAACCTGGAGTTCACCGGAACTATTTGGGAAGGCCATGGAAGGAGTTCTCGAGGACAGTGTTCATTGACTGTTACCTGGAGAAGATTGTGAGGCCGGAAGGTTGGCTTCCATGGAAGGGGGAGTTTGCGTTGGATACACTTTATTATGGAGAATTCGGTAGCACTGGACCGGCGGCGAATGCGACGGCGAGGGTGCCTTGGAGTCGCCGGATTCCGGCGGAGCATCTGGCGGAATATTCCGTAGAGAATTTCATTCAAGGGCATGAATGGATACCATCGAATAAAAGAGTTGCCAAAATGCAAAAATAAAAGAGTTGCCAAATTTTGTTCCAAGTATTACGATCGCGTCAGTATATATACTTCTCTTACTTAAATAAAAAAATAAATTTTAAAATTATTTTTTGAAAAAAAAATTTTAAAATAAAATTTATATATTGTGGTGAGATCTATAATTATAATATTCAAAAAATTTTGAAAAATATTTCTAAATATTTATTTTCGGACTCCAAAATATAACGAATTCAATAAATTTTAAAACAGTTTTTAAATCCGCTTCAAATCTGTTAAGTTTTATAACTCTAAAATATACTTTTTTGAAGTATTTTTTTAGTTTTGAATATAAAATTTGTAGATTCCGTCCAAATTTACAGTTTTGGTATCAAAAAGTGTGCCCCACTCAGGTTCGAATTCTGCGGGGCATATTTGTGGGTGCGTATTCCGTGGATTGCCTCTATGCGTTTCTCGATTGGCAGGGTTGAGGACGGGACCGTCCGTGGGAATTTACCCACGAATTTGAGATCTTTTCGGATGCATGTGCTCGCGTTTCGATTCCACCACGATAATTTCAAAAAAAAAAAATCAAAATAATATATCTAAATAGAATTTTTTGAGATCATTACGTTTGAGTAATCGTTATACCCAAAAAATCTCTCTTGCCCCGTATTTCTGCCCAAGTTCTGTAACTTTTGTAATTGAGATGAAAATCTTACACGTTGTTAGAACCTCCTTTTGTCACACTATTTGTTTGTTTTTAAATTTTAAGGAACAAAGAAACTCGGGTGTGAAAAGTTTCGATTTGGTTCCGCTCCTTGAGAAGGAGAAGTTTTGTAATGTTCCAGTCATAAGTTACCTAATTTATATGGATCTTACTAAAAGTTATATTTACGGATAATTTTTGAAAAAAAAATTATTTAAAAAATTATTTAAAAAATTAAAAAATATAAAAAAAATTAATAATATATCAAATATTTGTACTGGCATTTTTTATTACTTTTTTGAGATATTTTATAATATTTTTGAAAATAATTAAATTACAAAGTTATATATTTTTATTTTTCTGAATAATTCTATAGCTTAAGTATTTTTTTTAAAAGAAATAGTTCTAAAGATTAGTTTTAGTAAGTTTGGTCAAATTATGAAACTCATACTTGGAGCATTTGGCAAGGCTTAATTTGTCAGTAATAATTTCACACGGCGTATGACATTTACACAGACTCACGTGAGAACTGATAAAAAAAAAATCCATCATTTATTTAATAACTAGCATATAATTAATACTAAACGCAAATCCATAAAAATCATAATTAAGTAGTTGTTGAAAATAATACAACCTTATCAATTTATTTAGGGCTTTGTTATGCACTACTAAAAAATCATATAAAAAATCACACATGTTGACGTGGTAAAATCAAAAATACATATCACATGGGTATATCTGTAATTTTAATATTTTTTACGAATCACGAAAAAATTATGCGGATCACAAGACAAATGTACGGTGGAGATTGTTTATGTGTGATTGTTAAGTAGTTTGTTCGGAGTGGGTAGTTTTTTCTATTTATTTATATCATTAATTTTTTTTTAAAGTTATGAATTCAACCTGGTTAATACTGTTGTAGTTGTAAGAAACTAAGAATAATTTGTAAACTTAACAAAATGATTTTCATATAAAAATAGAAAGAAAAATTTAAGCTTCAAGTGGTGAAAATGAATAGTGGCTTTTAATTTTAAGAAATGACTATTAGTAAGTAGTCTTTTTTTATTAAGTTGGAATATGAAGTGTAAGGAGTTTTAATTGTGAATTCCAAACGGCAAACAATCCCGACATCCAAGTGGAAAATGACTGAATTATTTTTACTTTATATTACTAGTGTATAACATCTGCTGAGAACGGGTCTAACAAAAAATCATAACGAAGTAATGGTCGAGAATTAATAAAAACTTATCAATCAATTTTACATCATTGAGATTATTATTTTTTCAAAATTATCAAATTGACCTAATTAACACTAACGTAGTTAGTGTAATCCCAAGCGCGGCTAGCTCAACTGGATGGGATGCGCTTCAGCAAGCGTCACCACTCAGGTTCGAGCCCGTGTGGGTGAAATTTTTTGCATAATTTTTTAAAAATCTTCTGTACCTCGTGGCAGGAGTCTCCATTCATGGAAGGTCTGTACTTGCATCCCAGAGCGTCGGTCGGGGCTGGGCGTGGAGGTTTACCGCTCTTTCGGAGGCGTGCACTCGTATTACGGGTTCCACCACGATAATCTAAAAAAAAAAAAAAAAGAAAAAAAATACACTAACGTAGTTGTAAGAATGATTAGTAAACTTATAACGAATACTGCATGGCAGATAACTACAATAGCAACGTTGCAGAAAATCATTAAGTATCTCTGATTTACATATTTCTATTAAATTAATATAAATAAAATAAAAATAAATAACGGTCAGCAAAGTAAATGATTATGAGAATTTTAAAAGACTACATTGGTCCATAAAATTGAGCAGAGTAATACGAGAAACTGGAGAGACTCAATTAGCAGATTTGCAAAGCCATTAAAACTGAAAACCATCAGCAACCTGAGAATGGAAGCAAAAGTGGAGGAGAATGCTACCAAATCGAGCCACTAAGTCACTAACAATTAGTAATTGCTGCATGCATGGCGGTCGTGTCCTCCAATGTTTACTCACCGCTGTCACATGGTTAGATTTTTCGCTGGTCCTTGTGCGGCACTTATATACACCAACATGCTAATCCTCAGGTTGACAGCTCTTGAAATATTGCGGTTTTTAGCTCTATTTTCTACTGTATACTTCCTTTGAATCCTTACCAACTTGTTTTTCCCCTGCAATTTTTTTCTGCAGTACAAGTGGACCTTTTTGAATGATCTTCTATAGAAGTATATAAGCTTTTTGCACTCCGCGGGTTGCCGCGGTCATTAAAAATCTTTTGTGTATTTATATAATAAAAATTTATTATTAATTAAAAATTATATTAATATTTAGAAATCTTCTAAAAAATTATATTAAGTTAAAAATTTTGGATAAAAAATTAAAATAAAAAGATAATAACCTTTGTATTTTTACTAATATAGATTAGTATATTTTTGTAATGTTTTAGAAAAGACTTAAAAACTAGAAAAAGTGTCCATTAGACAAAAAATGATTACTAAAAGATACACAATTCAAATATAATATCCATAGTTATATTGTCTTATATTAAAATTAAATAACCACACCTATCAAACGATATTAAATTTTAGAAAAAAGAAAAACTGAAATGTGGCATGTTCTCTACAATAATTGCCATGACAAGATTCATCTAGTATCAATAATTATACTATCTGATTATAATATTTATTGATATATTTAAATTTATATTTGCCATCAATATTATACTTATTCGATAATTATCTAGTAAAAATATAAAATATTTTTCCAAAAACAGATAAGAAGGCCGGATGTATTTTTTTAATTTTTTTTACATTTTTGTTCTTATGATATGATTATATAAACTATTCAAAAAATCTAAAAGTTTTATATTTTATCCAAAATTATATTGGCTTGATTATGTAATATATTCATATAGAATAATACTTGTACTTGTCATTCCAACAAACTATTTTAAAAGAATATACTTTGATATTAAAATTTTTTCAAAAAGATACTTTTAATTAGTTGATTTGGGTTCCAAATATTAACAAATTTTCAAAACAGTTATAATATCTGTTACATTTTGAAGATCCAAAATACCTACTTAAATATATTTACTTGAAAACTTTCAATACGAAAGTTGTAAATCTCATCTAACAACTTTTATATTGAAAGTTTATAATTATTTTGGTCCATTAGATCACAAATATTAACGAGTTTCAAAAACAGTTTTAAAATCCATTTCAAACTAATACGTTATACTCTTGATTCGCAAAACACCTATTTAAAGTTATTTTTTCAAAAAACTTTCAATATAAAAATTGCATACCTTATTTAAATCTACAACTTTTATATTGGAATGTTTTCAAAAAGACTCCCAAATTTTTTAAAAAAAGGAAAAAAAAAAAATATTTACTGAACAGTGATTGCAGTTCAGTGAACAATGAAATACCCGAACCAAATTTTAAAAAAAAATGATCTTAAAAGCTGTAGATTTTAAAAGGATATATTTTGATGTTAAAAGTTTTTCAAAAAAAAAAATTTAAATAGTTATTTTGGGCTTCAAATATTAACGGATTTTCAAAATAGTTTTAAAATCATTTACTTTGGGGAGCCTCATAAATATATTTAAAAATATTTTTTGAAAAAACTTTTAACACGAAAGTTATAAATCTCATCTAAATCTACAACTTTTAATTGAAAGTTTCTAATTGTTTTGCCCTCTTGGATTCCAAATATTAACGGATTTCAAAAACAGTTTTAAAATTCGTTTCAAATTAATCCATTACACTTTGCAGTCCCAAAATACCTATTTATAGGTGGTTTTTTAAAAAAAAAAATAATATAAAAGTTGTCGATATCATATAAATCTATAACTTTTATATTGAAAGTTTTCTCAAAAAAAAAACTTCCAAACTAAAAAAAATAAAAATTTAATAAAGAAAAACAATGTTCAGTGAACAGTTAAAAAAGCGGGATGCGCTTAGTATATAAATAATTCCTCTCCTTGGATGAAGAATTCCATTCTAATCTTCCACCAGCCATAATTTAATCACTCAAACCTTCGGGGATGATTCTTCGAACCTCTCCTCTTTTGGTGGTTAGTCCCGTCAAATGAAAGCCTTCTGATACCACTTTGTTGATCATTACTGAATTCTCCAATTCGGAGTTGCTAGCTCCATTAACTCTTTAAACATAACCAACCAATTCTCTTTCCCAACTTTAAATACTGATCAAAGTGTCATATCAAAATAAATATGACATCATCTACAACTAAATATAGTCAGCATCAAAATATAGGTATATAGGCACAAAAGTAAACACCCTGAATAAAAATAATAAGAATAGGCCCAAAAATACAAATATCTTATAAGTATGAGAAATTAAAGGTCATCAACTTTACAATCGGGTATCTATGATCATCCTAGTAAAAAACTATTAAAATTAAAATTAAAGAAAAAAAGAAAACTCTGGAGATAATTTTTGTCTTTGGTGAATATAGAGTGCAAAAAAATGGTTCACAGAGTATGAGAGTGTGTCTTTCCTTTCTTTGGTGGTAGTTGAGGGGTTGCTTTTTGACTGGGCTTCTTATTATTCGACCAATTTGGATCACCCCAATGCCACAGCATACTTTCCCAGAAACAAAATTCTTCGAAACAAATATTAAGCCTCTTATCCTTTATCTTCAACTTCCAGTGGCCGTCCGTATAGTTTGCTTTCTCAGCTTGTCTCCTGTCCCACTCTATAGCTGCCTTCTGCTTCGATCGTAGAAGACAGAATTTCTGTAGATTCTCAGGCATAGAATCGTGCACTTTCCACCAGGTCGCGTGAGCCACATCGCTTGCAAATTCATGCAGGATAGCATTGTTCCAGTTACAATCGTAATCTCTGTAACATAGCCATGGTTTTGTCCCCAAGTAGTGTAGTACGTACAATATCGGCGGATCAGCTGCAAATAATCTTGTTTTCTTCTGTTTTATTTCCTCCTCATCTCCCACCCAGAAATGCTTCAAAAAGTTCATGTGCCTCGGGATTCGGTGCCACCAGGTGAAAATCTCATTCAGATAACCTTGATCCCCACCATTATATGATACTATATCGTTAATATGCTCCATCAACAGCTGGAACGTACAGTTAGATGGCTCAACCACCATTACACCGGAGTTGAAGAAGGTTGCATTGTTACCCGTTGCAGTAATTTCTGGCATGGTGAATAGCATATCGATGTTTCTTAAGATCAAAAGATCAGCATCAATGAATATGATTTTATCGTAGTCTGTTAGCTGCCATAATCGGAATTTGCTATAGTTCCATTCATTGTAAGCATCACGCTCAGCCTTAGGGTTTCGTATCCTTTTAATAGTCTTAATTTTCCAGCCAGCAGCTTCAAGGCCTCCCCTATGATGGTTACTGATGGTCTCATCTACGAGTATCACTAGGTCCCTGGTAGATCCTGATAACCGGATGCTCTGAGCTGCGGCAATAGCACCGCAAACATACGCATTTGCAGAGTGAAGTATTGTTGCATATGCTTCCCTGTGTGGAGTTGTTGAAGATGGTCTAACTGTTCAATCAGAAGTAAAGATCATCACACAATTTCTTCGTTAAAGGATAATGTAAAAGTATGATGCAGAGGAGAACTTAAAGGAGCAATGTCAGATAATCCAAAATCTATAAAAGAAAATAAAATAAAATGCATCCGAAGGCATAATCCAAATGATGTGATCTTTTCACACATCCCAAAATGCCTTGGGATGTGAGTTTTGGGTCAAATGTCTTGGTCCTTGAATTTGATAAAGATAAGAGCTCCCAAAAGTTCTCCCAATTCAATCAGGCTCACTTTTGAGCATCACATAGTTTACTCTTCGGCAGCACATCGATTGCTAGGTTACTAGCACAAACAGCAGAAGGTTTGGGAGGAGCTTTATCATTTTTGTTTAAAGAAAGAAAAGCAGGTACAAACTACAAAGACAAACCTTGAGCATTAAGTGGAACCGCAAGCTCGCACGAACCAACAGGAAGCTTGAGCTTTTCCTTCAATATTTGCAAATCTGGTTTGTACAGCCACACATCTCCTTCTCTAAAAACGAGGTGCTTGCATGCAAAGAGGTTTGGAATCGGGAAGCAGTTTGTCACAAAGAGAACATGGATAGGATGATGACTTTGTATAGAATTTGCTGCAAGTTTTGCTGCAGCGAGCTGCAAATGCAATCGAGCAACATCTCTTGCCCAGCTTTTTGCTTTATTGCAAGGAAGCTTGACCGCAATAAGATGAAATCTCGACCCAGGAGGTACTTTAGGATCAGGAAGATCAGGGCAAGAAGGGACTTCAGATTGTTCTTCCTCATCAATCCACTCGGGATACAGATCCTCCCACGAAATACTGCTCTGAGCATGTACTAATCTTATGACAGAAAATTCTGAACTTGGCACCAGCTCCTGCCACTTATTAACCTCAGTAGCATTGAAATTCAGTAGACCAACACTAAGACGACCATTCCTCCCATCTAGCTTTTCCATTGCTCTTCGGATATGAACCCAGTTGACATCTGAATGGGACTTGTATCGTGAATCTGGGGTGCCTCTCTCCCATATCCAACCAACATCTATGAATCTCGACCTATAATTATGCAGCATCAACATGTAGAAGTTATAAATCTTCAATAATTAGAAAACTTGTATTCAGAAGACATTTCCATGATGGTAATACCAGCATCAGCCATGGGCAAGAAAGAACAACACATACCCGGAAGACTGTGGAAGATCTTCATAGTGGTACGTCACTGGAGAGTAGAGAATCATCAATAAAGAACCACAAACAATTATGACCAGAACAATCTTAAGTGGATCATGCTTGCAGCTGGAAATCCTTTCTGGAAATGGATTGGCAAAAGACTTTTCACTGATTCTGTTAAACCTTTTTTTGCTTGCATCAGCACTGTCACAAAAGCATCATCGAAATCAGCAAATCTAAACTTGGGCATTGATGAGAACAATGTAAGACAAAGGAATATCTCACCATAGGCCAAACTAGGCCAGTTCCACACATTGTTAAATAACCAGACGAGTTATAATAGGTAATTTGGTTAGTGAAAAATAACCTCTGATCAGATGTCAAAACCAAGACCCTTAAAAAAAATGTCGCATGCTGTATAGAATGAATATACACACACAAAATCATCTTCAAAGTTCACAAGTTTTGCTCTCCAAAGCTATGGAAAGTATGTTCCAACTTTGCTCCTTGCAAATTACCACCCCATAATAAACGCATATTTTGTTTTACATGGAACAATTTGAACCCTTATAAAATCTAGCTTTCTGTTTATAACTGTATTGACTCTATTGACCATAAAAAGATTACGTAATTTCATCCTCTTGGTGCATTTGCTGCATGCTAACGCTTCAATAGTTAAAAGTATAGATATATCATGACAGAATAGATGATTGTTTTCAAAGTGGAAAGAAGGATCTTTCCATTCTTTCACTGCATGAAGTATCCTGCAAACTGAAGTTGATCTAACATTCTGTGTTTTCTTCGGTCTAAAATTCTGTTTCTAATATCAGCTGTTTAATTAACCAAAGCAACAAATGTTGGATTATAGAAGATGTCCCAAATGACAATTTTTCGCTATGGTTCTAGAAAATATTGCTAAAATGCAACTCATGAAATGGACTTCAAAGCATACACTTAGCAGAAGCTCCATGATATGGCTAGAAATCCAGCCAAGGAATGTTTTTCAAGACCTTTGCATCTATCTTAGTATGTGGTGTACTTGACCAGGATAGTCTAAAGTCTTGATTTATATGGCATGAAAATGCTATCCTCAAACTAATGTTGGGAAGTTAAATATCTAAAGAAGAGTTAGCCTATAATCTTGGGAAATGGAATATCTAAAGAACGGTCGAAGGGATTGTGATGGAAATATCGTGGGCCAAGATGTCCCAGTAATGCGATCAGTTAGCCTATCTGACCAAACATCGCTCAGTTCACCAGATCGCCAGCAACAAAATTATCCATCATAGATTCAGAAATGGATTACTATCTTCATTACTTAAAACCAGCATAGACACTTTAGTTACAGAATAAAAGCAAGAATACAGTTGAATGGAGTAAAAAGTATCTCTATCTTATAAACTCCATGCTCCATCTTTTCTTCCTCCAATTTAACGACCTCATTTTCTTTACATCCAACAAATAAGGATGATCATGATTCCACGGCAGTCAGAATGAACCGCAAATTTCTACTTCAAAGCAAGCAAATATTACAAGGATATAAAACCCTCAACATATGTTCATATCTTTTCGAATCGAGATAATAAATAGAAACTAATAAAAGATGATTACAATTATTATTAGTTAAGATCCAGTAATTAAAATAGCAGCTCAGAAGATGGAAAAAGATATTTAAAACTCACAAGGGACCACAGGATCGGTGTCGGGCCTCTGCAGAGCCGGCGGGTGATCCCACGAATCCTCTCATCTCACATAAACATCAACAGGGGAAGGCTTCATCCATCTGATCTCAATTTTCACACAGCAAATTGTTAAGATTCATTTCATTACCACGTGCGACAAAACAAATGCTGGAGATCAGAAGAACCCACAAGAAACAATAAACTAATGCTGCATTTCCAAATCTCTGGAGAATTGGTCAACTGAAAATATACAAATCCGAGCATTATAAAATCACTAAAAAATGTCAGAAAAAATAACAAAAATAGCTAACGAAGCAAATAAACAAACAGAAACATAATCACATAATTAAAAATTACCAGTTTTCCGAAGCTTCTTTTCTTGTTTTTGCTGAGAGATTGATTGGCAGAGTAGGTGGGAATGATAGTTGAACAACGGGAGGAGAGTTGGACAACCGAAGAGCACGAAAGGTAGTATTTATTTGTTTGCTTGGCGGGTTCCGGGTCGGCAATTAGGGAAATTAATGCGGAACAGAAACCGAGATTGGTCAAATTAAATTAATTTTCATAAATGGTATATGATATATGATTAGTCAAAACAAATTTATTTAGTAAATGACATATGAATATATATATATATATATATATATATATATATATATAAAATTCGGTATCAAAGTAGTTGAGTGTTATGTGGCACCTCTTATAACTCATAATATGCCACATGACATCTCTACTATCTTACAATTTAACATGTGACACACTTAAATATAATAAATATATAATTAACACATCATTAATGAGAGTTTTGAGTCAATGCATATTTAATATATTATTAATAATTTATTTAATATAAAAAATAAGTATAATTTATAATATTTTATTTTCATTTATATTAATTATTAATTATAATAATTTCGAAGAATTTAAAATATTATTATGAATTCTCAATAATCTATATATAATTATATAAAAATATATAAATGGGTGATTAAAATCGTAACTTTTAATATGTCATTTGGTATTTATTTTTACTATAAATAAAATAATTATCTTGCTCTAATAATATGTGATAAATAAAATAAAAAATTTAATAAAATTAATTATTACATTTAATAATAAAATATAAAAATATAAAAGAAAATTTAATATTATTATTTTATATTAACGACTAACATCCGTTCATCGTACGGATACAAAACTAGTTTACTTTTATAAAGAGAACTTTATCTCTAGTTAAAATTTTTCACTATTCTAATTTTGCAGGCAGTTATTCAGTTCAGCCCGATTAGTACATTTCTCTTGAGAAAAATGATAGAGTGGAAGACCCAAAGTTTTCACCACTTTTAGAGATGGAAACAAAGTCCTGTGACATGTGGGCTAAATCGGAGCCTGTGGTACCCAGGGACGGACCCAGCTTGTATGCAGGGGTGTCAAGCAACACCTAGGGCTGAGCATTCGGGTCAACCCGAACCGAACCGACCCGAAACGAAATTTTAAGGCTGATCCGAACCGAATACCTTCGGACCCGAACCGACCCGAATTTCGTTTCAACCCGAACCGACCCGAACCGACTAAAATTCGGGTTAGTTCGGGTTGGTTCGGTTTGACCCGAATAATAGCAAAAGTTACTTTTATTCACTACCAATTCGGATTCGGGTCGGTTCAGGTCGACCCGAATAGTTATAATATGAATGTTTTGTTTAAAAAGAAAAAATTAGCACATAAAACCAACGAAAATTAATTAAAATATGACTCGTTAGGATAATTCGGGTCCAACCCGAACCGACCCGAAATTCGATTACCGAACCCGAACCGAATTATATAGACCCGAACTATTAAAATGCCGACCCGAACCGAACCCGACCCGAACTGAACCTGAAATTTTGACTTGTTCGGATCGGTTCGGTTCGGTTTTTCGGGTAGGTTCGGGTAATGCTCAGCCCTAGCAACACCCCTGCATTTGGTAAGGCTTATAATACTATATATGTAGAGCTATATACAAAAGAAATACATTAGAAACAACATAATAAATGTGGTCTAGTGGTGTGAGGCTTCGAATAAGACTTATAGGCATGTGACGCGGGTTCGAACCCCACATTGCGCGATTTGATCTGTATTTTTTTTTTGGTTTTTTAACTTATCATTCGAACTTGCGCCGCGTGATTTGATTTGTATTTTTTTTTTTTTAAAACTTATCAGTTTTTTCTTCATCCAATGCCTCCCTACGCAAATCTGATTCCCTACCAGGCTCCCACACCACCACTCCGTCTTTGATTCATTCATTCCTTCCTCTTTGACAATCTTGTTTAGTGACATTGTAAACTTCTTTTGCTTTTATTGCTCTGTGTTTTTTATCATCTAATTACATCCACATAGGTAATCAATCTTCTATTTTCTTTTGTTTTCTCTCTTAAAATTTACTTTTAAAATTTTTATTTTAGGATGATGTTATTAGATAGTAATACAATTAGTGTTAGATTTGCTAATTCAGAGGAAAAAGTTTTCTTTCATGTAAATTATGTACTTCTCTTGAATTCTGATGTCATGTGGATTACTCAATCATCTTCGACATTTAGAATTCTACTATGTTTGGATATCCTTATAGATAAATTTATATTCTAGAGATGAAATTAAAGATGAAAGTCTTCAAAAATGTAGTATTGCTGGTTTAGAAATTAAGTTGATTCATTTTATTGTGTTGATAAATCGTTATATTTTCTGAAAGATTTTAGAGTCCCGATGATGGCGCAGCGCGCGTGTTGAACATGTGACATATCTATCTAGTTTGTGAAAAAAAATTAGCTTGTATATTTTTACATTATTGTTTAAATTTTGACACCCCTGCGTAAAATTTCTAGGTCCCTCACTGGTAGTACCTGCCTTATGAGTCACAGACAGCCCGTACGCTTATGTAGATCAGTCGGTTAAAATTAGCCTGCCAGTTTTGTATTGATCGAACCGGCTTGTACATTCGATTTTTAAAAAAAAAAAAAAATTGCGCAGGGTGACATGTTCAATTTTTTTTTTTTTTAAATTATTTTTAATTCAAATTACGAAAATAAAATCAAATATAAAAATTTATAAAAATAAAACGCTGCCGCCAGTTAAACTGGCGGTAGGATTTTACCGCCAGTTTAACTGGCGTCAGATCTGTCGCCAGTTTAACTGGCGACAAAGCTATCGCCAGTTAAACTGGCGTTAGAAAGAAACGCCACTGTAAGTGGCGTTTCTGCAAGCTGCAAACCTGCCCAACACCTGCTGTGCCCCCCCCCACCACACACACACACTCAATAAAACATCTAAACCCCCTCCCTCCAACCAACCACCCCGACCACACACACACCCTCCCGGCCCCCCACATTCAATAAAACATACATTCAACCCCCCTCCCCCCTAACCCACCTACCATCCCCGAAAAGCACGCCAACCCAAATATTTAAACTCAAATATAAATATAAACCCAATAATTTAATATCTCTACAAAAAGAATATTACGAGCACAACATACTTACATAAGTACAACATAAAAAATATGTCTCAAAAAAAATACAAGCTCAGTATTAAAGTTATAAACCGATTTAGTTACGTTTCGTATACAGATTTTGGATGTCTTTTTCTCTTTTTTGACTCCTTATAAAATTAATCCGCTGAAACGTCGGCGCTGCCGTGGCTGCGGCTGTGGTTTCCTGCGGCTGCTCTGTGGCTTCCGGCTGTGGCTCCGGCTTCCGGCTCCCGGCTCCGGATGTGGCCTGGCTCCGCTCTCGGCTCCGGCTCTGGCTCCGGCTGTGGTCCGGTCCTGGCTGTGGCACTGGCTCCTTGAACTGGGGTACCTCCTGAGTAACATAACCCCGATTTCAAAAGTACAAGGCCCTCGTAAAATGTTGCAGATGTAGTCTGCTCATAGGCCCATATAATGTGAAGCATGATCCTGCTATATGCGCCAAAAATGAGAATGTAGACGTTACCCTCCGTAGTATCGTATCGGAAGGACCCTGCCCGTAGTACGTATGCGAAGGAGCAAAGGTCCATATATGTTGTTTGCCAACTTGGATGCGAGATGATCCGGCTCCCGAAAGTGATATCATCTCGCAGCCTCCTGTTGACTCCAATATTTCATCATTCATTCACATCCGCCTCGTCATTATGTCCAACAGGGGTAACTGCCATCGAAGAATGTCTGCACGTGTTCCCAGGGATACTGCATGATAATGTCGAAACATCTCTGTACAGATTTACTCTGAATATGCGCTCCGTTGAAGTGTACTAGATATAGCGTCGTCGCCAGCTATATTATAGATGTTCTGTATGTTGTGGAATTGTTTATTAACGAAAAAAAAATATTAGTTTGACATATATGACAGTTGTGTTGCAGACATTGTTAAACAAAGAAAACTATAAAATCTTACCATATATTCATTTTTTAAGGCAACTTGCGGGAAAATATCTTCTGGTGATCCGCTTTACCACTCCAAATAACCGTTGAAATTGTCTCCGGCTTCTTGGACAATTCGTCAAGCCTTCATTCGCAGATTTGATAAATTCCGTTGACACACATTCCAATCCGAAGCCTGCATAAAGTTATCCTTATGTAATCCTACATCTGTATTTATAGCTCGGGAATATCCTGGGCAAATCCGAACTGACGTAGGACACGATCCGGGGCGTGCCACTCAACCACGCAGAAATAGATAAGAGGGACCTTCGCTCGCCAAATATGTCTACCTCTTTTACAACATACAGGAAGGGCAGCTAATATATCTTCAGAATAAGGAGTCCATATCATCTGCAACAGGAAATCTGATTTTAACATAACAACAATAAAAAATAGTGAAAGCAAAAAATTATCGTACATGTTCCTCCTGCATCGAGTCCACACCATACGCTTAAGACTGACATTTTTGAATTCCTTATTGAAATTGGAACAGATGTGACGCAAACAATATCGATGGTTCCAACCGTAGATGTACCGTTGTTGGTGTTTTACTGCCTTAAGAATCCTGGATGACGGTCAGATATAAGTGTAATCCGGCCCTGATGTTCCTCACCAAACGGAGCAATACACTCAAGGAACCAACCCCATATATCTCGGTTTCTTTCTCAACTACTGCAAACGCGAACAGGAAACACACGATAGTTGCATCAGTACAGGTGGCCAATAGTGATACTTCTTTATACTCCATAAAGGAAAGTGCATCTATGTCAAGAACTGGATGAACAATACATAAAATCCTGCCAAGACAAGGTGCAAAAGCCCAAATGCCCGATCAAATTAAGGCCGGTTGGGTGTTATACGGGGAATCCTCTAATATCAGTCAAGTGAGCCAGGGCAAAAAATTTCCACGGCGCTAACCATCTAGCAAGAGACTGTAAGACAAGTCCCAGTCACCATATCTAAAGCGATAGCTTTCTGCTTAGCTTCCAGCATTTTCTGTAGGATGCGTGTGTTGGTACGTTCTTTTTAATTCAGCAGCAATAGCAGCCAACACACAAATTAGGGTTGTGCTCTAACAACTCCTTAATCTTATCAGCCAATTAAAATACTGTCGAAGATTTTGGTGATAGGATTCATGCACATCTGTTCGTTAAAACCACTGATGGGGGCCGCGATATACCACCTTCCTATTCCTTCTTGCATGCTACAAATCGTGCCTCAAATGCCATCTACAATGGTCTTTACCGTTCTTACACGTGAACCACCCAAAGATCGTATTGGACAATTCACCTGTATACTGTGTGCACCTCAATTGAGGATGCTTTCACTGCATGAGTCAACGCTTTTTGTCTCTAAAACACATTCCGTGCGGGAAACTCTGTTTTGGATCCAAGTAGACTCAGTATCCTGCATCCAAGCGCAGGCTTAGAGGCAGTGCTTCGCAATGCGCTCCAACAAAGTTTGTGTATGAGGGAGCAAACAAAATACGGTTGGTAAATCTCTGGAGCACTTGGACCGGCTTACAGTAATCTTGATACCTGCCTCAGCATGCGAGACTTATCAAACTCCCGCCATCCTCCTCGGCGTCATCGGACGACCTTCATCCGGGAATGTTTACATGTGTTACTTCATAGAATCTTGCATCGTTATTTGTAATCCTCGATTTGAGGGAAAGAAAACGGATTACATATGGGATCGTTCGTTGAATTATTAGGTTGTGTTGTTCTCGCACTTGGACTGACAAACATTTTCAATTAGGCTCACTTGGACCGGCATGATCGTCGTCAGCCTGCGATGATTTTCTAACATCTCCAAATTCAAATAAATATACCCACAGTGTCCATAAAAATTCGCTTGAGACTTTCCATGTCATCTTCGCAATCTATAGGTACTAGCACATATGTAACAGATCCTCACGTGACGGCACCGGACATCTATGAATATTTTTTAGCGAATACTGTGCCGTAGTCAATATGAAATCTCCTACCATAACTTTCTAACTAGATAGGGCAAATGTGCATTTGAAGGTTTATTATTACAGCACTGATAGGCTGACGATCATAAGAAACACCATCGACCTTCCACTATATTGCCGTTTCATGTAACAAAATAAGTTGGCGCTGCACATCTATACATCCAAATATAATCGGTTATAAAAGAATAGTCGTACATGATAGCTTTATTATATATAGTTTCGTATTACACTACATGTTAGACAGATAATATTTTAAAAATACCTACAAATATATAAGTATTACGTACATTACACACATATGACCGGATACAAAATTACATTAATTTATATTTATCGTACTACACTATGTACCAATAACACATATTCTTTCATTATAAATTATACTATTAATTTATTCAACACTTTATACCTTATTAAATACCTATAATACAAATATATAAAAAAAAAATCATAAAATCTCACAAACAATACTAAGTACTATGCGGATGTATATCTACAATCATAATTTCAATTACAAGTACATTACAACTCTAGATCTACAATTTAATACAAAACGTATAATTTAGAAATTAATACCGTATTTTTTGTAGATCTTGGTCGAAATTAGTAGATCTATGTAATTCTCACTAGACTATGAAATTTACTAAAATTTTATGATTTGGGACGAGGATTTTATTGAGAATGGGGGAGGGGGGCGAAGTAAAGGAGGAAAAATGGGGAAGGAGAAATGAGAGGAGGGACTGGGCTCGGGGTAGGTTATTAGAAACATTGAACGCCACTGTAAGTGGCGTTCGGAACGCCAGTCAGACTGGCGTAATAGGGATCGCCAGTTTAACTGGCGATAGTATTAACGCCAGTTAAATGCGTTAACTATTAACGCCATTTATAAAAGCGTATTAACTTGCCGCAGTTTAACTGGCGGCAGCGTTTTATTTTTATAATTTGATATTTGATTTTATTTTCTAATTTGAATTAAAATAATTAAAAAAAAAAAATCCTTGAAATCGTCAGAAATGAAGCTATAATTCTTTATGTATGGTTAAGATGAAACTATTTTTTTTTTTTTTTTGGAGATTACGAGGCGAAACCCTTCCCCCGGGGTTTCTCCGGCTAAACTTCACGTACCCGGTTTCACAGACACCTATAGGACCACTTTGTGGACCCAGGTGCCCGCAGGAGAGTAAAATCCGGCCCTGGCGTCTGCCCCCGGACCAAACATGGAGTACTGGGAGTTACCCAACCACCAGCTTCCCCGCGGCCGCTGCAAACACGCGACCACGGGCACATCTCGATTACAGGCACCCGCGGGATTCGAACCCGGGCGCTCGCTTCCTGAGGCGAGCGCCCCAGCCGAATGACCCACGGGCGGAGGGCATGGTTAAGATGAAACTATTATATCTGTTTAGTTGATATGTTGGAATAAAAAGTTTTTTGGGAAATCCGAAATGCATTATTACTATATTTGGTTCAACAATGCAATGAGAAGAGAATTGATATTTCCAGTGAATAAGAATAAGAAATTGTGATGTATAATAGAAATCAAACTTCATTATCTCAGGCAAAAAGAAAAAAAAAAAGAAAATCGCAACTACCAAAATTAGTTACCTATACGGTGATAATGTGGTAATTTCAACCTGACATTTATTAAAATAGTTTTACTTTCTTCATTCTAGAACAAACAAAGAACCACATGAATGCATTGCTTAAATTTTGCCCTGGTGAAGTCAAATTCAAAGAATTTAGGAGTTTTTTTTGGAAAAAGCTTGTACTTTTTAAAGTTTTGTCATATAAGTTTCTAATTTTTTACAAACGTACAAAATCACATCAAAATATATAAATTATAAGTATTTTTTGAAAATATTATTAATATGAAAAAAAAAAAGATATCTGTGTGTTTTATAATTTTCTAATTAAAATTTTTTTAAAATAATTCTAAAGCAGGTGCTAATTATACATTATCCCAAGATTTTTTCCTTATTGAGTGTTATTATAAAATTTGAAAACTATACTTTTTTTTTTAATAATTACGCAAGTCCTATAATTGCGTGAAATATAGGCCGAAATTATGTATAAATTTATCTGCTATGATGACATATAGAATAAATAATTAGAGATAATTTTTTTTACGATAATCTCCAAGCAAATGTGCATAAGTTGTAGCAGATTTCTTGTATATATGGATGAAAAATGGAATTTACTTGTCATAAAAATAGTTTTATGCATATTTATCACAGTAGAAACTCTTTTCGGAGTGTCAGTAAAGAGTGTATTAATACTATCTATAACTTTAATTCATATTTATTGTATCCTTAGGTCAAAAATATTTCTTCAACAATTAGTAAATTCTCAGAAATTAAATGTTATGCAATAAGTTTAGATAAAGAAATAATTGCACTAATGGTAGTTTGACCTAGTTTGGCGCTGGCCCTCATTATGAGATGTAACAGTTAAATCCTCTAGAACGGCAAGATTGTGAAGGTTAGATGTGACCCAGACTCTCAACAAGCTTTTATATATATATATATATATACATACATGTCCCACGGATAGTTTTAAGAATTTTTAGTGTCACAAAGAGGTATTAAAAAAAAAAATTAGTGTTTGTCCTTAAGATATTTGTAACTCCTTAAGACTTTTAAGATCCGTAACTCCCGCATTAATATTCCTTAGTAGGACGTTATAACTTCCGAGCATTCAATTAGACCAGCATGTTTAGCAAGATTGTTTGTACAACGAGTTGCATACGAGCAAGATTGTTTGTACAACGAGTTGCACACGAGTCCGGCTCGGCCAAAATCTCACTGCATGACACCACTGAGTTCGATTTCTGTTCCTATATCTCGACCATAGATGGAGCGAGACGGTATCCTATCGTAACACATGCTTGCATGAATTCTAAATCGAATATACTTATGAGGAACTGGTTGCGATCGTTTCTTAGCACCCTATTCCGCATCACAACCAGTTCCGCTAACTAATTGAACCAACGCTGGTTTAAGACCGTGAGGTCTAAACTTTATTTTATATTTATGTTAAAAATTTCACTTATAAAAAACAAATACTCATACCGAGTACCTCAACTGGGGTGGGTGCTAGTGAATTATCACTCACGAGTTCGAATCGCGTGCAGTATAATACGAGATATATATATTTTTTTAAATTTTCTGAAAAAAAAATATTTTGAAGATTGTAATAGATTAGTTTCTATACTCTACGACGTATCAGATCACAAAATACGTCCACTATTTTATTTTCAGACACGGTCTAAAAATTGTCACCGGAAAATTATATTTGTAAAATAATATGATATTCATCGTATAAAAGACTTCATCATGTTATCATAAAAAAAATCCCCAAAAAATTTGAAACGGTTGAAAAACAAGAAGAGTGGATTGGGATGTTTATAAATCAGTCCGGACCGAAAAATCCGACTGGACTGGTGAGTTCGGTCCGGTCCGGACCGGATCGATATATAACTGGTCCAGTTCACGGTCCGGTATAAGCTCTTAACCGGTCTTCAGTCTCGTCCGGTTTAAAAGTGAAAAATCGGTGGACCAGACCGAGGACCAATTAAAATTTTGACCATAATAAATTCGCTCATCAAACTACAGGCTATTCGCAGCCCAAATACACGAGAATTCACAGCCCAAAGTATTTTGCGGTCCAAATAAAATCAAATCGGTCCAAATGGTCCGGTCTGGTCCGGTCCTACTGTATTGCGGTCCGGCCCGGACTGGTTGAATTCTGTTCCGGTCTTCAGTCCACCATATAGCTGACGTTCGGACAGGACCGAACCGGACCGATTGAACAGCCCGGACCGGACCGGATCGGCTGAACAGCCTCTCAGTGGAGTAAGACTACTTTGATCATTATACAGTTAAACGTTAAGGTCATGTTTGGATCTCTGGAAGGATAAGAGTTACCCTGGTAAATATGTTACCAGAGTAATAGACCGGTAACAGTTACCTATGTTTGGATTGCTGGTACTTATTACATGTGTAATAGATTGGTAGCAATTATTCATGTTTAAATTATTGGTACTTGTTATATTGGTAACAGATGACATAATTGGAATTAATGTCAATTGAACTCAAGAATGTTATTTATAAATTAAAAAAAAAATTATTTATTTTAAAATAACTAATTTATTAATTTATTTATAAAACAAATAAAATTTTATTGATTTTTTATATACAAAATACCTAAATTATTTATATGTTTCTAAAATAAGTAATTAAATATTTAATAAAATAATAAATAAATACAATTTTAAAATAATTTACTTATTTTATCAATAAAGAATTTGCTTAATTATGTATTAGATAATTTAATAAATTATTCACTTTTTAAGTAATTAAGTATTTAATAATATTGTTATTTAGTTAATAAATAAAATAAAATAATATATATATATATATATATATATAACATAACAAATTATATTTAATTTAAATAAAATAAATGCTTAATAAATATTAGTAAAATAAATAAATACTTATCTATTAAAAAGTAATAAATAATTTACTTATTATTAATTAATTTAATAATAATTTGTTTAATTATTTATTATGTAATCAATTAAATAATTTTTTTTTATTTTTATTAAAAATAATTATTTAATGTCATTTTGTTAAAAAAATATATAAATAAAATATTAAAAAATATTATTTATATAAATAATTATTTAGTCTGTTTTAGTAAAATTAAATAGTATTCTGTTAAAAGTAATACATAATTTACTTATTATTAATTATTTAAATTTTTTTTATTATATAATTAAATAAATAAATTATTAATTTATTTTCAAAATAAATTTTTCATTAATATTATTTACCTATAGATAACTAGTTTTTATTAAAAAAATATGAATAGTTTATTTTGCTATATATAATTATTAAATAAATTAAATTAAAAAATAAATAAATAAGATATACAAAAAATAAATAAATAAAATAGTTAAATTAATATTAATTAAAAAGTTAATTAAAAGATAGAAGAGAATGGGTTATGATTATATGGGTAAAGTTCTACCCACCTCTTGAGGTGGGTAACACTTTACCCACGAATAGGAATAAAAGTTATCCAATCTGATAACACTTACCATCCAATCAAACATGGATAAGTGGTGGTAAACATTACTCGAATAATGATTGTCATCTTTTTATCTATGATCCAAACATAATCTAAAATTTCAACGAAAATATCTATGGGGATGTAGTGTCAAACTCTTAATTAGGGTCTGTAAATTGAGAACCGAAATCTAACTTATCCTAAGCTGCAAAACCCAAAAGGATGTCTAAGTTAACTCCCTATTAAACTTGTCATATGTTAATGTGAGTAGACATCAAAGCTTGTGGCAACGGCCATGTGGATGAGCGTGCGGGAGGTCCCATGACCCTACAGGTTTGAAACTTGCTCCTAAGCGTGCTTTCTTGCATAGATAGGTGCAATGCCTGTGTGATCTTTTTTTTACGTACGACAAGTATAGTATTAATGAAAAATTATAATTTAGTCTCTTTAAACTACGTTACGTCCCACGTCGGCGCATTTATTCGTTTTTGAGAGCTACAACGAGCAAAAATGAGAAATGGGAGGCTGAAATATAATTAATTAATAGGATATCAACAGACAAAAAAAAAAAAGGCGAAGAATCATTTTTCATCTTCCATTTTGAATTTACTTTTTCGTTCTCTTTTCTCGTTTTCATCCATGAAAAGGAAAATTTCATCCTCATCTCCATTACCGGTAGAGATCCGTCAAAAACGAAAAATTTTCATTCCTCAATTATTCTTTAAAAAGTATAAAAAAATAATATAATATAATAGAAATAGAAATTATACTATATATAATATATATTATATTTTATATATTATATATTAAGAGTCGGAGTCAGATCGTGGTGGGAGATACGGCTCGATTTCCGTCCCCAAATGTTATTTTTTTATTCCGTCTTCAATCCCGACGTTGAATCTGCCACCCAATACCTAATTTTTCGGAGCCAAAAATCAAATATTTCGTCGGATTCATAATAAATCGACATTCATAGATATTAATCTAGGCCCATAAATACTATATAAATTATAGAATTTGATGCATCCTAACTGCTCCACCAATTATTGAGTGTCACGATCCAGCCGATACGGCGATCTGTGACGGTATGCCTCCGTTTGTGCCACGATCAAGCCGGTTTCCCCAGGCGATCTGTGATTGGAAACTGTGTCGAACACCTTGATAAAATGAAGAACTCAACAGGAAACTCGAGAAAGGAATCTCAAATCTCAACTGGAATTCATTTATAATGTCTCAAAGTACAAGAATGCTAAAGAATTACAGAAGAATTAGGGAAGAAGAAGAAGAACAAGTGAGAGAGAATGTTCTGTTTTTCTCCAACTGCCGAAACTGAATCAGCAGCTCCGCTGCTTTTATACAACAAAGACGAAGTAAGAAAAATACAGAATTACCCCTAATGTAAGCGTGCTCCGCACGTGACTACGTAACGATTTGCGCGCGAACCTCATCCGACGGCTCCCTTCAAATATCTTCATCAAACGGTGTTTATTTGAAAGGTTGTTATAACTGCCGCGCTTCCCTGGTGACCACTTGCAGCCCACTTGCAATGAAGGAATAACCACCAACAACAACAGCTAAGGACAGCTGTAAATCCGACGATCTTCTCCGGCTTCAGTAGCCTACTCCTCTTCTCTCCAATGCCCCTAATGTTGCAGAAATTCATATATGGTCAGGAATCTGACAATGCCCTCTCCTCTAAGACCCTTGACCTCAAGGGTCAAAATTTGGGAATTTCTGCTTAAGAGTATAATACTCTTCCCATGTAGCCTCCTCCAGTGGAAGGTTAGACCATTGCACCAGCACCTTTGTAACAGCACGACCCCTTTTTTGCACCATCTTTCGATCAAGAATAGCTACAGGCTCCACTGTCAGTTGTCCCCTATCTCCGATAAGCGGGAGTGATGACTGCACTTGTAGATGTGGACCTATTCTCTTCTTTAACCAGCTAACATGAAAGACTGGATGTATCTTTGCTTCCTCTGGTAACTTCAGTCTATAAGATACCATCCCCACTTTTTCTAAAACCTCATATGGCCCATAGTATTTAGCTAGCAGCTTGTGATAATGTCTTTTGGCCATAGATGATTGTCTGTAGGGCTGTAACCTGAGATACACCATATCTCCTACTGCAAATGTCCTGTCAGTGCGCTTTTTATCAGCAAAAAACTTCATCCTCTGTTGCGCCTTTGTAAGTTGGTCTTTTAGAATACTCCTGACTTGCTGCCTTTGCTGAATCAACTGATTAATTGCAGCCAAAGGGGTATCACCAGGTGTGATTCCTTGATCAATGGCAAACGTTGGTGGTTGATAACCATAAAGTGCTTCAAAAGGGGTCATCCCTATAGAAGAATGATATGAAGTATTATACCACCACTCAGCAAGATGTATCCATCTAGACCATTCCTTCGGCCTGTGAGCTACAAAACACCTCAAATACATTTCCAGGCACTGATTGACTCTCTCTACTTGTCCATCCGATTGGGGATGATAAGCCGTAGTGAAATGCAACTCTACTCCCAATTGCTGAAACAACACTTTCCAGAAAGAACTCAAGAACACAGTATCCCTGTCAGAAATTATAATACTTGGGCTACCATGTAATTTGTAGATCTGCTCCAGGAATAAACCAGCGACCTCAGATGCTGTATAGGGATGAGACAAAGGAATAAAGTGAGCCAACTTTGTAAGCCTGTCCACTATCACCAAAATAGTATTATACCTCCCCGACTGAGGAAGCCCTTCCACAAAATCCATGTGGATAGTATACCAAGCTTTGTCAGGAATAGGTATGGGTTGCAGCAACCCATTAGGATATTGGTGCTCTACCTTACTCCTTTGACATGTATCGCAACTCAGAACATGCAACTTCACTTCCTTCTTCATTCCAGGCCATTTGAAATGGGCATGTAGTCTATTATAAGTGACCTGGATCCCCGAATGACCACCCACCGGTGAGTCGTGAAAGGTTCTAAGCAACCTTTGCCTCAGCTCCCCCGTAGTACCAATGTATAATCTGGAATTCAACTTAATCAACCCTTGATCCAGACTGTAAGGAGGCTTGGCATCAGGATGGATAGATAAAAGAGTAAGAAGTTCTTTAGCCAGAGCATCCTCTTCGTAGCTAGCCAACACATCATGTTTCCATGACGGAATCACTTGTGTAATTGATAATAATGAAAGATGATCTTCAGTTTGTTGATCTCTCCTTGACAAGGCATCTGCTGCTAAATTCTCCTTCCCCTTCCTGTATTGAATGGTGTAATTCAATCCCAACAGCTTGCTCATACCCCTCTGTTGCAAGCCAGTTATAACCTTTTGATTCAAAAGATAGCTCAGGCTCTCGTGGTCAGTCCTGATAATAAAGGGATGATAGCCGAGATAATGCTTCCATTTGGTGACTGCAAAAATAATGGCTAACAATTCCTGCTCATAAGTGGGTCTCCCAGCATTCAATGGTCCAAACTTCTGGCTTAGAAAAGCAATAGGTTTCTCATTCTGCATCAACACAGCACCTATTCCTTCTTTAGAAGCATCAGTTTCCAGGACAAATGGTTGAGAGAAATCTGGTAAGGCCAGCACTGGAGCAGTAGTCATGGCTAATTTGAGTTTAATAAAAGCTTCTTCAGCTTCTACAGACCACCTGAAGCAACCTTTCTTCAACAACTCTGTTAGAGGTTTGCTTATAACTGCATATCCAGCTACAAATCTTCTGTAGTAACCTGTCAGACCAAGAAAACCCCGTAGTTGCTTGATAGTTTTCGGAGTAGGCCAAGCAACCATAGCTTCTATCTTGGACACATCAGTTTCCACTCCTTTGCTAGAAATAATATACCCCAAGTATTCAATGTGATCCTGCAGAAATGAGCATTTGGATCTTTTGGCATACAGCTTGTGCTTCTTTAACAAGGATAAAGTCACCTCCAGATGACCCAAGTGTTCCTCCTCATCCTTGCTATAAACCAAGATATCATCAAAAAATACTAGAATGAACTTTCTCAAATAATCAGAGAAGATTTCATTCATTAGAGCCTGAAATGTTGCTGGAGCATTGGTTAAACCAAAGGGCATTACTCTGAACTCGTAGTGCCCCTGATGAGTCCTGAATGCTGTTTTGGAAATGTCTTCTTTCTTGACCCGAATCTGATGGTAGCCCGATCGCAAGTCTATCTTGGAGTAGATTTTTGAATTATGCAGCTCATCTAACAGATCATCAATTATAGGTATAGGGAACCTATCTTTAATCGTTAGATCATTTAGCTTCCGGTAATCAACACACATCCTCCATGTAGAGTCTTTCTTCTTCACCAACAATACAGGAGAGGCATATGGGGAATGACTTTTCTGGATAACTTCACTCTGCAGCAACTCCTGAATCTGTTTCTCTATCTCTTCCTTTTGTGCTGGTGAGTACCTATAAGGTCTCAAATTGACTGGAGTGGAGCCCGGGACCAAAGGAATTATATGGTCAAACACCCTTTCAGGTGGTAGTTGGGTAGGTGTCTGAAAAACATCATCAAAAGCCAGCAACAATTGTTGAAAAGATAGGGGTAAGTCCTCTTCATGAGACTTGACTAGCTCCAGAGAAAGTAGGTAGCCTGCGCTCTCCTCTTCATGCAAGATATGATGAGCTTCCTTACAGGACATTAACATCAGCTGAGGATTAGCATTAGTACCACGAATCTCTATAGTTTGCCCATCCTTCTGGAAAGTAATGAGTTGTTTGCTAGGTGTGAACGTAACAGGCTCAAAGGCTTCCACCCAATCATTTCCCAAGACTAAGTCATAACCCATTTCATCCAAAACTCTAAATGTATAGTTAAACTCAGAGTTTTGCATTTCCCAAGGAAAACCAACAACCTTGTGGTGACTATCTAATCTCATTTTGCCAGCCAACTCAATTATAGCTGGGGCATGTATAATGGGCCATTGCATTTTTTGAACCAGCGGAGTTTGTATAAAACTCTGCTCTGCTCCTGTGTCAATCAGGATACTAACAGGGACCAGCTTCCCTGACTGAGCTGATCTGCAGGAACCAGACAACCTTATGGTTTTAGACTTTTTCTCCCCCGTAATAACATGCAAAGGTATGCAAACCTTTTCTGGGTAGTTGTCTATCTCGTGCTCTCCTGAAGATTGAACTTCAGCAGTTGAATTAAATGAATAAGAAGGAACTCCCTCTACTTGCTTCTCATAATTGTCCACCCATATCTCCTCCATAGTTGCTAGCTTTGTGGTTTGCTTAGGTGCACATCGGTGTCCCCAACTATACTTCTCTCCGCATCTAAAGCACAACCCCTGAGATCTTCTCTGCTCCATGGTTAACTGAGTAGGCCCCTGGAACTGCTTATTAACGAAGGAAGTTGACCCCGGCGGTAACTTGGATATTGCTAGGCTAGTAGCCTCTTCAGCTAGAGCTGATGAATAAGCTTCCAGGATGGTTTGAGGTTTCTCTTTAGCAACCCTGTATCTTATAGATCCAGGTAAACCCCTTATGTAAAGGGTTACAAAGCTAATCTCGGAAAGTGTTGGATCTTCCCTCTTCACTTGAGCTCTCAACAGCTCAAACTCTTTGTGGTAAGAGTCAACTGTGGTGGTGACGCACAGCTCCGCAAGTGCTTGTAAGGGATGTATGAGATTTTTGGGAAGGAACCTATCATATATGTCTCTAACCAAGGTGGCCCAAGATAGGTCGTTAATGTTCTTGTCAGCTATATAACCCTCCATCCATTCAAAGGATTCAACATCTGTGAAATGGGAAGCAGCATACCTCACTTTTTGGCATTCAACTAAGCTATAATAGCTGAAAAAATGCTCTGCTCTTCTAACCCACAACCTAGGGTTATGCACATCAAAAATTGGAAAATCAAGTTTAGGAGGTTTGAGATATCTCATATCTCCAAATCTCCTGACCTCCTGACAGTCTGTGTAACTGTTAAAAACATGTGTTCCTTGGTTTATAGGGGTAGCTAATAAACCAGAATCATGTTGTAGAGGGGGGTTGCTGAGTAGGGGTGGTAGGGACCATCTTTGAGAGTTCACAGGTATACTAGTATTAGCATCATGCTTGTAAGACGGAAAAGCAGTAATGGATACCTGTGGATCGACAGCTACTTGTTTTCCCTTCCTCACCTGATCAAACTGAGTCATCTTCTCTCTATCAATGACTGGGCCCTGATTCAGCCTGACGGTGGCTGCATCAACTCCAGATCTCAGATTCTCCTTTCTAATGGGTTGCTCTGCAGGAGGATCAGATGAAGTGCCATCCAGCAGCCCATTCTTGGACAACAACAACTGCAGGGCATGTTCAATCCCATCCATTCGTCTATCCAATCCGCCCATCCGTGTGCTCAGATCACTCACGGTATTTTGAACATTGTTAAGTTGTGAGTTCTGATTTTGAGGATGTTGATGCTGTACGTCCTCAAGCCTCCCTCCTTCGCTGTAGTAACCTTGGTATCCCCTTCCAGCAGATTCTTCACGGCGAAATTCAGAAACCATTTCTTCCTCCTCCTGAATGTCTCTGATTAGTCTCTGATCGTTCTTCGCCATGGCTCTTGTAATGATTGGCGATCTATTCTCGGATGCGTGCTTCTTCCTTCGTCGAGCCAGGATGTAGCTCTGATACCACTTTGTCACGATCCAGCCGATACGGCGATCTGTGACGGTATGCCTCCGTTTGTGCCACGATCAAGCCGGTTTCCCCAGGCGATCTGTGACTGGAAACTGTGTCGAACACCTTGATAAAATGAAGAACTCAACAGGAAACTCGAGAAAGGAATCTCAAATCTCAACTGGAATTCATTTATAATGTCTCAAAGTACAAGAATGCTAAAGAATTACAAAAGAATTAGGGAAGAAGAAGAAGAACAAGTGAGAGAGAATGTTCTGTTTTTCTCCAACTGCCGAAACTGAATCAGCAGCTCCGCTGCTTTTATACAACAAAGACGAAGTAAGAAAAATACAGAATTACCCTAATGTAAGCGTGCCTTCCGCACGTGCATACGTACGATTTGCGCGCGAACTCATCCGCGGCTCCTTCAATATCTTCATCAACGGCTGTGTGTATTTGAAAGGTTGATAATATAACTCGGCGCATGTGCGCTTCCCTGGTGACCACTTGCAGCCCACTTGCAATGAAGGAATAACCACCAACAACAACAGCTAAGGACAGCTGTAAATCCGACGATCTTCTCCGGCTTCAGTAGCCTACTCCTCTTCTCTCCAATGCCCCTAATGTTGCAGAAATTCATATATGGTCAGGAATCTGACATTGAGTCAGGTACCATCTTACCGTACAGAAAAAAGATTTTGTCAAGTCATAGTTTGGATAATTAATTTTTTAAGTGTCACAAAAAAAAGAGCTCTATCGTGATAGTCGTGATAGCTTACTCACCAAAGAAAAGAATATGATTGAGGCCTCGCAACTAATAGAATATATAAAACAGATGTCACGCAACTAACATAATATAAAATAGATGTCTCGAAACGTAAAAACCTAACCGACTAAGTGATTGAATTCTAAAGTGACAGACATGAATATGCAAACAAAATAAATTGAACTACTATTTAGCACATGACCTTTTAACGATTATAATTGTCTATAGCCAGTACTACTTACGCTATTTAAATGATATATCGTGCTTTCGGAGCTTTTATATCACATTTGGCAGTTGAACAAATCATCAATAACTTAGAAATTTTGGCAGTTGAATAAATCATCAATAACTTAGAAATTTTGGTAGTTGAACAAATCATCAATAACTTAGAAATTTCGGCATGGTATCATATTATTTGCTGTACCTGCCCAAACCATTTTTCTAATCATAATTAAGAAATTCATTAAATCACTCTTTTAAGAGAGTCTTTTTTTTTATTATTGGGGAATAAAAGGAGAGACGTGTACTAATTGGAAATCACATGATTAGATGCGACCAAATTCAACAATGGTAGATAATCCACCAATTTATCAAATCTCCTACTAGGTGAAAATAAATGGTGAGGATTATTAGAGTTTAATTCAAGAGTTGGAGATGTGTCTAACTTAACGGATGAAATTTAATGTGGAAGAAGCATAGGTAAATACTAGATTTAAAAAAAAAAATTCAACATATGGAGAGTTCAGATTAAGAATGTTGCTTTGTTGCAGCTTTTTTTAATAGTTTATAAATAATATATTGCAGAATAATTTAATTTTAAATTATAAACTATATTTTGAAAAATAGCTTGTTTATAACTTATAATTCAAATTTAGCTTATATTTCTTTTGAGACAATGAGGTAAAATATTCCATATAACAATTATTAGTTTATTTTATTATATATAATTATCTAATTATAGTCCTTTGAATTATGGTTAGAGAGTTAAACTCCGTATGTGGGTTCCTCTGCAACATGTGTTTAGTAAAAGCACCATATCTGCCTCAACTTTTAGAATATTTTTATAATATTATAGCGCTAGACTATTCTGTCCAAAAGCCTGTCCGAACGTATTTTTTTTCTGCCTCAGAAATTTACCGATCCGAGGCAAGAAAATATGTGTTCAAGTAAGTTTTCTAGCTAAAGCGTTCGGTCGCTATAACATTTCCCTTAAAAAAAATATGATTTATCGATTCCAATGTAGAAAAAAATACGTTCAGGTAAGTTTTCTAGCTAAAGCGTTCGGGCGCTATAGCAATTACCCTTGAAAAAATTCGTATTTCACATCATAGCAGAGTGGAATCGAACTCGTAAGTGATGGATGATTCGTTAGCCACATATCCAACTCATAAAAACATAGTTTATAGTTTGCGGTCATATACTGCAATGTATAACGCACAATTATAGACATCACGAGCTACATTCAAGTATAAATTGTAAGCCAAAATCAAACATATCCTAAATGTTAATTTTTAATTTGAACAAACTAGAGAGCTGAATTTAGATATTAGACACTACGCGATTTTCAACAGAACAAAAAGAAAAGAGAAAAGAAATATAAGATCAGAAAAAAAAAATTGTCTCCCCAACGATTTATAAAAAAAATCCACAAATCTGTATGATTGAAAAAAAAATTGGGGGAATTATTTTAATATACAAATTGTAGATTCGGATGAGATTTACAACTTTTATGTTTAATTATTTTTTAACAAAAAAAAAATACTTTTAAATATATATTTTGGACTCCAAAATTAATGAATTTTAAAAAATAATTATGAAAGTCGCTTCAAATCTATTAAACTTTGGAGTCCAAAATACGTAATTAGAGAGTATTTTTTATAAAAATTTCAACATAAAAATTATAACGGATAATTACTCTGTAGTCCCTCCATATTGTTTCAACATCACTTAGATCCTCTCCAAAATTTTTATTACACTTTAGTCACTTTGACACATTCCAATGAGTTTTTAACACATTCCGATGAGATTTGATACCTCCGACATACGTCCAACACCTTATATTTTGACACATTTTAATAAAATTTTAACACTCTATTGTTAATTTTTAACACACTACTGATAAAAAATAACATATCGATATCTTTCTGATAACTTTTAACACATTCTTGATAAATTTTGACACCCTCTGTGGAAGGACTTAACTGCAATTAAAATTTAGCGCAGGACCCAAGTGCAATGAAACTTGTAATTTTGGACCTAAACGCAACTCTCCCAAATTATAAATCTCATCAAAATATATAAATTTTATATTAAATGTTTGTAAAAAATATTTTTATTTAAATAATATGTATTAGTAAATTTTTGGTAAAGAATTTGCTGCGTCTAGCATTAAAAGAAAAAGAAATACATAAATAAAAAGGCCAAAGCTCCCTAGCTAACAAACACATATTGCTAACAACCAAGTGTACCGATATCCAAACAATGGAATCTTCTAAGTAAACTGGCGATGGAAAGGAGATGCAACAAACTTACTGTTCATGTATAGTATCAATGATCATGCAATCATGTGATCGAACTATATATGCAATCTTTAGAATCATCTGGATACTAACTGTTGAATTATATTAAGTCCTAACATACATACTAACGTATAAAAATACATAATTTTTCAGAATAACTCGTGGTAGTACGAAAAAATATATGCGCTGCGACTATTTTCTATAATCTTCGGCGCTTTAGTTGTTCCGACGATCTCACTGTCTCGAAGGGAGGTTATTAGAGTCGTTCTCACAGTACTTTTTAAATCCTCAAGTTCGTCACAATCTCGTATATATTCATAAAGAGTAGCTGACGCAAGGGGTCAAGTACAGTTATAATTTTAGTCCTATAAGGACATATTTGCAAGCTTGTCATATTAGAAATAACTTAATGAGGTAGCATAACAAATATGCTAACAAAAAACATATTAGCTTGCATATTAGGTATAATTTAATATGTTAATATCCAAATATGTTAACATCTTTCACTCAAGCATCCATATATACTTGGGTCCATACATCAACTAATTCATTTCATACATGAAATAGAGAACGTGACCATACAAAATAATAAAAGAAAGATAGCATTAGTGAATTATATCAAACCGCCACAAACCGACTTAATTATATCATGTATCTTGTCATATATTCCGAAACTTAAATAAATTCACAGAAGATCCACTATTCTTGACCGTCCTCAAAAATATTAAGTAATATCCATCTTCACGCACATATTATCGTTCACAATTACTCCAAACACAAAGTTTGTCATAACTATCTAGACAATGAGACACAATAATTATGAATATGAATACACAATGTCTTCCTTAGCCACATATAACGATCCATCCTGACTTGATTGCTTTTCTAGACATACTTCTACAGACCGAGTCATTCTTGATCCTCGAAGACATACCAAAGTAGCACCATCTAGTTTTGACTTCAACATCACAGTGCTAAGTCCCGAAGGCCTACATCATAGATCTACATCAATTGGGGCTCACACAATGATAAGGAGTGATCCATTCAATCGCTCCCACTTTTTGTCAACATTACCACATACATTATGATATGCATGCAATAGAGGATTCCCTCTATCAAGAGGGCGTGTTCTATACATTCGTTTGCTCCCACTATACGAGCCTTGTCGTAAATACTATCATTTTCTATTTTGAGTCTTTTTAGCTATTCACTCATCAAGTAACTACAAAAAATCTCAAGCTCGGCTTTAATAAGCTCTATAGGAAAAAAAATAAAATAAAATGTTTGACTATTGCTTTTGAGACTATCTATATATATAGTCTCATCTTGGTCATATAACAAGGAGAAAATTGTGTATAACTATATTTTTGAAACATTGCTTGCCTAAGCGTTTGTATACATACACTGTCTCTTCTTTTATATTTCTTGAATACCATGGCGATTGCCAGTGTGAGCATGCCAATCTTGTATTTTTATTGACACTTTTGAATACAAGTATATAAATTAACATCACAAGTTGAATACAAGTATATAAATTAACATCACAAAGTTGTTTAACGAAACAAAGAGTATAAATGGAATAAACTATAAAAAGAATACTCAAACTTTTATTAATTTTGATAGAGATAAAATCATTATACATCTTAAGTGAATATTTAGTTTTATATAAAACCATATTTCTCACATGTTTGTTGAAAAAGTCACTTTTGAGTGATTTATTAAATAGATCGGCAACCATGTCTCCCGTGAGAATGTATTTCAACAATTCGACTATATAAAATGTGACATTGTATAAAGTGATATTTCATCTCGATGTGCTTCGACCTTCCGTGGTAATATGACAATGTTCACTGTGTTGCCACTGTGAATGGCAACTGGTTCGTTGCAAAGAGATGTGATATTAACAATTATAGAAATGTTATGAATCAAATAGCCTCTTGCACTGCTACAACGCACGTAACATACTCAAATTCCATCATTGACAAATCAGTACATATTTGCTTTTTATTGCACCTTGATATCAAGCCTCCTCCTAATAAGAAGGCATATTGTTTGGCATTTTCAAAAACTTTCAATTTCAAAGTTGTAATCATATCAAAATTTACAATTTCATAGTTCAAAATTTTTCATGAAAATGCTTAAAAATATATCAAATGAGTGAACAAAATATTTATATAATGTCTCGTGATCCGTACTTGCTGAGGTGGCATGATCTCCACCTTACCATTTTCTACACCCTGATTCGAAAGAATCAGGCTATTTGCGGCACTTGAGAATGACAAGTAGATGTTCCTTATTTCAATCAACTAAACTTTTTTCGAATTAGGATATTCGTTGCCCTTGAGAAGGTCGAGAAGATGTTCCTTAAAATTTTCAATAAACTGAACTTCAACCGTCTGCAAGTTTGCTTGCAGCCGTGTTAGCTAAGCGACCTATCAATGCTTGTAGACGGTTGTGCATGCGCTGTATGTTGAGACTATATCCATCGAATATAGCTCATACCCAGCTAAAATTGGAGCTAAGAAGTATTTACTGTCGGGTGATGTAGCAATCATTGTTCACGCCTAGGGGTGTTTATATACCGGTCTGGACCGAAAATCAGATTGGACTGGTGGGCTCGATCGGAACTAAATCGGGCCGATCTGATCCAAATCCAAAAACTTGGTGGACCGGACTTAGATAGGCTAATAGTAGCCCAATTAGTTATTTAACCTTCAGGAAGTTAATAACGAAAGCCATGATAGGCTAATCCAGCCCAATGAACCCTCCATTTGTATTTGATGAACTAGGATTAGATTATCAAACGACCACAATCGAATGGAACCCTACATTCAGGCCGATGGTTGTCGATGATTCTCTCTCTCTCCCTCTCTCTCTCTTGGTCCAACGAGGGTGGCGGTTGGTAATCAACTCGCGGCCCAATATGCATGGAGATAGATGGTGAAGATTAGGGATGCCAATAGGACTAAAAATGGACGAGAAATTATTTTCCATTTCCAATCCAGAATTTAATTCCCGTTCTCTATCCCCTTCCCCGTCTTGACGGGGAGGTGAATTCCTTTCCCGATCCCGCTCCTATAGAGACAGAGAATCCTTTTGCACAATTATTTTTAAAGAAATACTTAATAAAATATTAATATAAATACAAATCATACTATATATAATATATATTTTAATATATAGAATATTTATATATTATATAATTGGGAATCGGGGTCGGATCGAGGCGGGGAATGTGACCTCCATCCCCATCCCCGTCCCCGATGGGCTTTTTTTTTTTATCCCTGTTCCCGACCCCGACAGGAATCTCCAATTCCGAATCTAACTTTTTCGGAGTGAAAAATCGGTTTTTTCCTAGGGCCGAAATAAATTGGCATCCCTAGTGAAGATGGTGATGGACGGTGGGAGATTGATACTTCTCTTTTTTTATTTTTATTGATTAAAGTTTATTAAGAAAACAATAATCTATTTCTTTTTCCTTTAAACGATTTCTTGTTTGATTTAGATCTGTTCTAGACTTATAGTTATAGAATTGGGCGTCAGCATGTTGCCGATGTTTGGTATTTTTTACATAAGTTGAAATTACCCCCTGCTCCATCTCTCTCTTTTTCCTAATTTTTTGCTTCTTTTTACTGTCAGCCTGATTAGCGGTCCAAATCGGTCAATTCGGTTCGATCCTATCTTTTGTCGGTCAGGTCCGGACTGGACCAGCTCAAGTTAGGTCCGGTCTATGGTCCGCAATTATTTCGGACCAAAACCAGTCTCCGGTGAACTGGTGAACCGGTACGGTCCGGTTCAGACTGCTGAATACCCCTATTCATGCCTAGCCGATAAGCAATCAAGGCTAGCCCACATGAGTGTTCCGACCATACATGTAGCTGATCTGGTCATATAAGCCTCTTCTTTCTTGAGGTTATCATGATGGAACCCGTAATGTGAGCACACGCCCCCATAGATACCTCAAACTCGCGGAAAACTCCCACGTCCAGCTAGGGGTGTTCAAAAATTTACCCGACCCGAGGTCCCGAACCGACCCGATCAGACCCGAAGAATTTGGATCGGGACTATCGGGTCTACGGCTCGGGTCGGGTCTGAAAAATAGACCCAATATTCGGGTCGGGTTGGGTCCGGGTCCAAAGTGTTGAGACCCGCCAACCCGACCCGTAAAATAAAAAAAAATTTGAAAATTTGACCCAACTTTACAACTGCCTTTGGGCAGCGTGTCCAATCAAAAAATAAAGATAAACAAAAAGAAGATGGGACTTGGGAGAGAGAGAGACCATTGAGATAGAAGAGAGACGAGGGAGAGAGAAGCAACAGTGAGAGTGAGGGTGGTGGCTGCGACGGAGAGCGGCGGCGGTAGCGCCGCAACATCATTCTTTTTTTTTTTCTTTTTTGCGGCTGCAGCATACCGTACCTCCTCTCTCTTTCTCTCTCTCTCTCTCTCGCACACGTCCACCACCCGCCGCCACTTATGTCGCGTGAGGGAGGCACTGTGAGAACGAGAGAGAGAGAGAGAGAGAGAGAGAGAGAGAGAGAGAGAGAGAGAGAGAGACGGTAATTGGTTCGAGCCAAAATCAGTCAAATATAACTAGACCCGACTGGACCCGACAGACCCGAGCGAGACCCGACCTGACCGGACCCGACAGACCCGAGCAAGATCCGACCCGACCCGAGCTTGGGTCTGGTACTCTCAAACCCGAGAGGCTTCGGGTCGGGTCGGACCCGGACCCGACCCGATTTTGAACACCCCTACGTCCAGCTCCGACCGACGCTCTGGGATCCGAGTACAGGCATTCTATGAACGGGGGCTCCTGCTACGGAGTACAGAGAATATTTAGAAAATCCTGCGAGGAATGTCACCCCACGCAGGCTCAAAACCTGGGTGGTGACGCTTTCTGTGGAGCCTTTTACTCGTGCATCTCTGTTCAAGAGAAGTCATGCAATAAACATACCCTATGGCAAGCCAAGACAGTGAGCAGCCGGAGCTGTTTTGCTCCGTGACACCATTGGGACAATGAGATTTTCAAAGGAGCTAACACTTGAATTGAAGGATCTTGGAATTAGCAGAGTCAATAAGTGTCATGCTGAGAGGAGTTGTCTAGTAGTAAGCTGACTTACCTATCTGGACCGAATAGTAGTTTCCGACCATATATGAAGCCGTCCCCGAGCGTGGCAGCATCAAGTGCTAGACCTCGAACCCTATCTTGCTAACCACAGGAAGAAAAGTGCCAAGCACTTTTTCAAGACAATATCATGCGAGCCCCTAACGGGGCACTACCTAGCACCCGAGCCATAAGACTGATACAGCTAACTCCTAAATAGGCAGTGTACATTTACTTAACCCAAGAAAAGATATGACTTCCCAGGGACTGATATGCTGACCCAAATGTACGAGGTGCTCGACCTAAGGGATGAAAGAGACTTCCAAATTTCCTACTATTTATTATTATTAACTAGTAAATAATCATATTGAAATACAAGGCACTACCAAATACTTCTCTTGCATTTTATTAAATTATATTAAAATATAGGACACTATCAAATTCTTTCTTGGGTTTTAGTTATATATATATATATATATATATATATAGATATAGTTATAGATATAGTTATAGTTATAGTTTTTGTTTATTATAATAAAATAATAGAATATGCTTTATTTACCATTCTTGCTGTTATAATTTACTAGCACTCGTGGTTAAGGAATATGGAGAGTACCTGGTCCTAGTTAAAGGGAATTTTCAATGGATGAAAAATGGTGATTTGGCCGACGTAAATCCACTCCTCGGCCAAAGCCATTTATTGAACTGGGAGTCTGAGAGTGTCCAGCTGGGCTGTTTACCCCGCTAGCAAAGGCGGTGGCGTCTTTATCTTGAATCTTTTTTCTCCTCGGACTTCATTCACCTTTCAACTCGATCGATCAAATTAATAGATCACTTTATGTTTCGATCTTCATCTGAATCACACTCATCTATCAGAAGGAATCGATAGTTCAGAAGCAAAATGTTGAGGAGGTTAGAACCAACTCTTGACTTCCCGCCGTTAGTTTAATTTCTTAGTTTATTGGTTAATGTGCTTATCATTGAATTGCCCACGTTGTTTCTGGTACAACATATTAGGTTTATTGTCTTTTCATATGTTGTTGGATTATCCTGTGAGATCATACAAGTGGATGCAAGCGTGTTCATAGCAGGGTTCTCTGCTAAAATCCTGCATATTTTCATAAATTGTATATGGAGATGTGGAGTTCTTAGTTGTTCAATTATGTTTCATCAGTTATGTATGTTATGTAAATGATATTTTGTTATGCTTCAAATCTATGGGAGAAATGGATGGCAAAAAGAAAGAATAAAGCAAGAAAAAGAAGATTGGAGAAGCAACAGAATTTTATTTCAATGGCAAGGATCGTAATTTTCTCTAACTCCAAATGCAATCAGCATATCCAATGCAGAGGCAAGGAGTTATAATTACTACCAATTGTAGGTCTAATTGATATAAGGACTGTAACAGAAATAGTTGGGCTAACAAAACATGTTGGGGTAAATCGTTTCCAGCCCCTGCAGGGTGAAAACATACCCCATTCAGCCCCTTTAGTTTGATCTATTCTCGTTGAGCCCCTAAAAACTCTTACTTTTTCAATTTTAGCCCCTAAATTCGTAGCTCTTTCCCAAGCTCCCTTTCTCGCGTTATACACTCTCTCTTTCCACTATTCCCGCCATCGTTCTGCCCTGCGCCTCTTTCCCGCTTCCTCTCGCGTTATCATCCCTCTCTCTTCCCGTGGATCGCTCTCTCCGATCCAAATCTCCTCCCTATTTCTAGTTCACATCAATCCGCAATCAATATCAGCTTCTCCATCGCAGTCAACCACCCGAGCAAATCGGATTCGTGCCGCCATGAACAATAACAAGATCGTCGGAATCGTATCATTTGGCACAGAGCGCCATATCATTGATTTCACTGGTAATAGCTCGCTAGACGACTTACTCATTCAAGTGAATACGAGATGGCCGGAGCTTGTACCGGCGGCTACCCTGCTGAAATTCATCACTCCCGATAGCGATGGCGACCTGATCATTCTAAAGAGGGACGTTGATGTAAAGAATATGCATTACCTGCATCAAGCACTCTCTATCCCCAATGCGAAGCTAGAGGCATCGTTGATTCGACACACTGTGCAAGAAGTTCAAATTCGCGAGCCGCCTATTCCACGGGAACGGATTGACACAGCTACCGGACCTTTGGCAAGGTAAATATATGTGTAGTGTAATATTCTAGCTAGTATTGCGTAACATTTTTAGGATGTTGATTAAAGTATAAGATTATGCATAAGTGCAGCAACGACCAGACGGACTCCAATTCGTGTAATGAATTAACCCACGAAAACATAACAGAGGTATCGAATACAGTGGACTTGCAAAATAATGGACTAGATTCATGGCAGCAATTGCTTCAGGGCGTTGGTCAGAAATTTGAGAATGCCCCAGCTTATTTCGTGAGGGTCCTTCGTAGATTTGGTATTAAGTCATGGTCGTGACTATTTCTTTATTAAGAATGAGCCCGAACGGATCACCGTTGTATGCAACAATAGATGCAAGGAGGAAGTTGTTTGCAAATGGCGCGTTCATGCTTCTAAATCTTTAAAGGATGGGATATTTGCCATCCGAAAGGCAAATTTGACACATACTTGTGAAGTTATAATGTGTGGCAACCGGCACAAGAAGGCCAATGGTGCTTGGGTTGCTGGCATCGTCAAAGAAAAACTACGTGATTCCCCCCTTCTTGCTCCAAGCCAAATCGTAAGAGATGTATTACGTGATTATAAAGTTTGCATTCCTTATCGGATTGCATGGAAAGGTAAAGAAGTTGCGATGCAAGATATACATGGTAAGGATGCAATGTGTTATAATAGCCTTCGATGGTATTGCGATGCGATAAAAAATAGCAATCCTGGGAGTGTTGCAGAATTCGAGCTCACAGAGGAGAACCGATTCCATCGGTTGTTTGTAGCCTTTGATGCATGCCTACAGGGTTTCTGTCGTGGTTGTAGGCCATTTCTTTTTATAGACGGAACGTTCTTAAAGAATAAGTACAAAGGTGTATTATGCGGCGCCACGTCTTTGGATGCAAACAATCAAATGTTTGTAGTGGCCATAGCAGTCGTCGATGGGGAGACTGACGATAACTGGAGATGGTTCTTTATGATGCTTAGATCATGCCTCCCACGCGATAGAGCCTATGTTATTATGTCGGATCGGCAACAAGGCATTTTGAAGGCTCGCCAAATTTACTTTCCAGATAGCTACCACCTGTACTGCCTTCGTCATCTTGAAGAAAACTTTAAAACCGAGGTTATACCATATGCACCTTTAGAATGTATTTATTTGCTTAAACATCGTTAAGTTCTTTAGTATAATATAGTATTGTGTAATTCAATTGAATTGCAGGTGCTAAAGTTCTTCCCTAATGAGGATAAACCATCATGGATTAAGAAATTTGACCAAGCTGCAAAAACAGTTGATAGGGCCGTCTTCTTAGAGAAATGGTCGTTGATTGTTGGTAGTTTAAGAACCGCAAAGACAAAAGAGTTTTTTGATAAGGCGGCTCCTGATCATTGGGCAAACGCGGTGTACCGCGGGCCTCGATGGGGACAATTATACAATAACATAGCAGAGTCCTTTAATAGTTGGATAGTAACTGCTCGCCACCTTCCGGTCCCTTCTATGGTGGATGAAATTCGCGTTAAAATAATGACGCTAATGAATGAACGCAAAGAGTTATCGGAGAGATTAGAAACAACTCTATGCGAAAATCCAGAAAAAATGTTGATAGAGAACATAAACGAAGGTCGAGGACTAGAGGTGAGATCATCCACCAACTTGTTATACGAGATCCGTGTTGGTAGTGCAGTATACGCAGTGAACTTGGAGACAAGCCATCGATCATGTTCATGCGAAGTATGGAGACTTGAAGGAATACCTTGCCCCCATGCGTGTGCGGCCATTCATAGAGCAAGGTTAAGTACTTACCAGTTCTGCGATCCATGCTTTACAAGTGCCGCATATAAAGAGGCATATAATGAGTCCATTAAACCTGTACCCACATCTAATCGACCGGAAACTTCGCATGAGGATATTATCAGGCCTCCCGTGACTAGGCCAATGCCAAGGACGAAAAAAGAAAAAAGCGGTATAGATCAAAAGCGTATTCATTAACTCGATCACCTGTGTAGGTGTGGGTGGTAAAGGTCATAACAAGCGGGCGTGCAAGCATCCTATAGCTGATGGATGATGGGTGTGCGTTTCTTTCTTTTATTAGCACTTGATATCCTTTACTTGCATTTGGTTTTCATTGACCGAATTGGCATTACATTCAACTTTGTTTGACAGTGAACTGGAGAAGTCTTTGGTGGCAGGATGTGAACGGAGATGCCGTAAGAGGAACCGAACAGTTTAGCTAGTCTATCGTAATTCTTAATTAATATTATGGATTTCTAGATATTGTATTTTTTAATATTAGTAGATGTCGAAAAAAGGGACTGTTCTCTTTCTTAGATGTTGTAATGTTATATGTTTGTCGATGCTATTATCAGATGACTGGATATAGATGTAACGTATTATGTGTATCCTTGAACTGTTAGTGATGTATGAAAAAGTGTTCCAAGAATGTCTATTTATGCCCACTTATCTTGTACAAATTTTGTGGGTGGATAAGTGTTGCCATGAATTTGTTGTGCTTCTTAGCCCTTTGACATTAGTGTTTCGGATGTATGAAGAAAGTGTTTCCAGAAATTTATTTATGCCCGCCTATCTTGTTCAAATCTGGTGGATGGAAAAAGTGTTTCCAGAAATTAGTGTGTCTTATGTATGAAAAAAAGTGTTCCCAGAAATTTGTTTGTGTCCGCCTATATTGTTCAAATTTGGTGGGTGGAAAAGTGTTGCCAGCGATTTCGTGTGGTTCTTAGCCCTTTGACATTAGTGTTTCTTATGGATGGAAATAAATGTTGCGAGAAATCTATTTATGTCTGCCTATATTGTTCAAATCTGGTAGGTGAAAAAGTGTTGGCAGTAATTTGTTGTGCTTCTTAGCCCTTTGACATTAGTGTTTCTGATATATGAAGAAAGTGTTCCCAGAAATTTGTTTATGCCCGCTTTTCTTGTTCAGATCTGGTGGGTGGAAAAGTGTGGCCAGCGATTTGTTGTGCTTCTTAGCCCTTTGACATTAGTGTTTCTTGTGTATGGAAAAAAGTGTTCCCAGAAATCTATTTTTGTCTGCCTATATTGTTCAAATCTGGTAGGTGGAAAAAGTGTTGGCAAGCATTTGTTGTCTTCTTAGCCATTTGACATTAGTGTTTCTTACATATGAAAAAAAGTGTTCCCGGACAATACTACAATATAAAATTCAAAGTACTTGGCATACATTTTAGTCACCTTCACCATGACAACATGGGCTTCAAAGTCGTCTATGTATACCAAGAACTAAAAACAACAGCTACAATACGAGTGACAAATTAAACATTTCAAGTGGCTGATTAAGCTTTTTAATATGCTCCTCTTTCTTCTTGAGTTTCGCTTGCGCTATTTTCTTCTTTATCCTTGAGTTGGGCTTGCAGAGCCGCATTTTTTCTGAGAAGATCTTCAACCCAAGCACTTTGCAGCCTACTAGTTGCTTCTAGAGTGTTAACACGGATCTTCAGACGACGCACTTCGAAATTAATTCTGTCTGCCAATTCATCGTGCCAAGCGAAGAACGAGCAACTCTTGCATCTGTAGTACAGTCGGAGACCTTTGTTCTCCACTCGCAGCGTATACAACCTACACCACTCTCTTCCGCATGGACACAGAAACGTCCAATCTGGAATTCCACTGTCAAAATTGGTTTTCGTTAAGCGATGGACGTATGAGAATATTTATTTTACGAAGATCGGCAGCTTACCCGTTCTCAGGATCCGCCACCACAGGCGATTTCGTTGGATAGAAGCGACTCATCTTTTTGGCGGCGTCGCGGATGGGGTTAGGGTTCCAGTGCGCCCGATGGTGATGGATTTAGTGATGGGGCTTTTTTCCTCTTTTTTATATATTTTCAACACCCAAACAGTATAGTTTATAAATAAGTGTTGTAACTCGTCAGTTACGTGCTCTAATATGCGAAAATGATGTTACCAAAACTATGGAATTGTATCATACGTAAGCATGATATTTAATAATATATGATAATAAACAAAGATAATATGCATAGTGATTGGAGATTTAGAAGATTTTCCTTATAGTGTTGGTGCATTGCAACTAAGTGTTGCATATGCTATACTGGGATGTTCTTCTTAGAAACCAGTTTTTAGTGTTACAACATCATCATGGCATAATGTCTCAAATCTGAGCTTCTTGCAGCAACTTTCAATTTGGTGTTGGGTCGTTCTAGTTAAGTGTTGCATTATTAATCTTAAGTGTTGCCAAAGGCATGCGCACGAACACCTCCGAACAACACGAACACGCGCGAGCGCCTGCGAGCAACACGAATGCGCGCGAGCACCTGTGAACAACACGAACACGCCGTCTAAGTGTTGGGTCGTTGCATCTAAGTGTTGTCTTTCTGATATTAAGTGTTGCCGATGGTACACGCGCGAACACCTCCGAATAACACGAACGCGCGCGAGCGCATGAGAACAACACGAACGCGCGCGAGCGCCTGGGAATAACACGAATATGCGCGTCTAAGTGTTGGGTCGTTACATCTAAGTGTTGTCTTTATAATAGTAAGTGTTGCCGAAGGTATACGCGCGAACACCTCCGAACAACACGGACACGCGCGGCTAAGTGTTGGGTCTTTGCATCTAAGTGTTGTCTTTATGATATTAAGTGTTGTCGAGGGTACACGCGCGAACACCTCCGAACAACACGAACGCGTGCGAGCGTCTGAGAACAACACGAACGCGCGTGAGAGCCTGCGAATAACACGAACACGCGCGTATAAGTGTTGGGTCGTTACATCTAAGTGTTATCTTTATAATAGTAAGTGTTGCCGAAGGTATACGCGCGAACACCTCCGAACAACACGGACACGCGCTGCTAAGTGTTGGGTCGTTGCATCTAAGTGTTGTCTTTCTAATATTAAGTGTTCTAAGTGTTGTCTTTCTGATATTAAGTGTTCTAAGTGTTGTCTTTCTGATATTAAGTGTTGCCGAAGGTATACGCGCGAACACCTCCAAACAACACGAAAACGCGCGAGCGTCTGCGAACAGCACGGATGAGCGTCTAGTGTTGAGTCGTTACATGTAAGTGTTGTCTTTCTGATATTAAGTGTTGCCAGTTGTCTAATGGAGTATTGTACTAGACACAAATGGATTTTCCTATAGTATTAGGTCGTTGCATCTAAGTGTTGTCTTACTGATTTTAAGTGTTGCCGAGTGTTTATTGGAGTATTCTACTAGACATAATTTATTTTTCTGTAGCGTTGAATCGTTGCAGCTATGACTTTCTGATATTAAGTGTTGCCGAAGGTATGTTGGAGTATTCTACTAGACAAATGGTTTCCCTGTAGTGTTGCCTGATCCAGAATATTTATCAGTACACTCTATCATATCTGAAACAATTGCATTCAGAACTACAACATTAAAGTGTAAGCTTGCCCTTACAATATAGATTTGGCATAGAAATAGTTACGTCTACGACAATAACAGTTCCATCCAGATAGCGTTAAAGCCCTACAGGATAGTATTCTAGCAACATATATTTGTGTTACAGCACCTCCAAAAATATATCCATATTAGTTACAGCCAAACTAGAATTGTAACTCTGGATAAGTTCTTCATTCTTAGATCTGGACTTCATTATCTGCCACATAGCGATGTACTATAATATGACCATTTATGAACTACTGAAGCTCACAATTTTCATGTCTAAGTATACTTCCAGCAATGCGTCCACGCATCTAGCTCATATTGACCACTCCATCCCGCATACATTCCCTTTTCCTAGCTAACTGCTCGGCATAGAACAACACCCATGTGTCGCAATCAACGGAGGTCAAGTTGTTGTTGTGGACAATCTAGAATATGTTGGTACATGTGTTTGAAATTTCAATATCCAAAGTCGGCGAGCCAGTGGGTTACAATTGGATGCCTGCAAGGAAGAGACTTTCATCAAAGCGCGACTTACAAGTTACTGTAAAAGACTGTGAATTTGGCTTGCATATATATCTGCTTTAGTCCTTGACGTCGGCGACCATTGCGAGTTGTAGTGCTTGAACTTCTTATCCTCCATATCTGCTACAAGCAAATGCCAGTGACTGTTGTATACTATGGGGAAGAATATATATCTTGAGGCTCGGATGGTCTGCGGATCTACTCCATATTTCCACTTCTTCACGGTGGAACTCATCATTTCCTCCATCCTAAGCACATCCTTCTTTTGGAAGATTCTAGTCTTCCAGAAAAGATGCTCATGTAACTTAAAGATTTCAACCTGTAA